>SNQJ01S0139134.1:0-20971 GCA_010110895.2 Picea sitchensis | reverse complement strand
TGGGTAATCCAGTATGCTTCCTAGTCTTTACCCATTTCGGCCTCGATTATCCTTTTCATAACTTTCCACTAACTTCTTTTCTTCCCATTTCCTTGAATATTTATGTTTCATACGTCCTTCACATCTTGATTGAATAATCAAGGAGCCTCCATAGCTCACGAAACTACTCAGGATGAGTATCTTCGATTGCATAAATCAATTCCTATGTGGCATGGCCCTGGCATGGTAAGCAATATGATGTTGACATCGGCTCATCAGTTCATCTATTATGAAAAATATCCTTGTCCTGAGCCTAGCAATGGGATATACTTTGCATAAAGCATAAAAATACACATTTCCTTGTACATAGCTTTGTGGTGTGAGTGATTTTGTTTTTCATAAATCATATCCAAAAAATCCAATTTTTTTTTTTTTTTTGAGATTTCAATGTGTATTTTGACCCCCAAAATCTAGTTTACATGTGTTGACAAGATTACAGGGAATTTGTTTTATAGAAATGTGGACTTACTCTGAACTTGAGGTACGTGTTTTCCAAACTGGCATATAGGGACAAGTTTTTCCTTCCATTTCCCGTTTTGCATTATTAACCATTCATTCTTTCGTTACACCACCTTAGGTTTTATCTCGTCAGGTTTCCAAATTAGACATTCCATTTTCATGTTGTAACTTGTTCGGTAGTGCCTACCCTTCATGGGTTCCCTATTTAACACCTATATTTCCATTTGGTGCCCATGTTGTGATTTCTTGTAGGATTGGGAGTGCTCCTTTAACCCTTCCATGACTTGATGATGGATCCTCATTATTCTCTATTTGTCTATATTCTGGCCATATTTTGTGGGGGTTGTTAAAAAAAAATTCATTGTTGTTTAATGGTCACCTATGCATTTGTTGCTTGTGTCATGCTTCCCACTATTGCACTGATGTTTGCACAGATCCCTCTTACTGTTATTGGAATATCCCTTGACCATGTGCCTCTCTCATTATTTGGACTCCATTTTGCATCCATCTACCCATGGAGAGAACAACTTCCTAAAGAGTGGATATCACTTGCCTCTACCATTTGCATTCATCTTGCTTAGGTCGGTTCCATGTTCTTGGAACATAGGATCATGTTGTTAAGCTACTCTTTCTCTCCAATCAAGTATATGTTTATATCTTTTCCAAACTCGTAAAAGAAAATGAAAAAGACATTACCAAGTACACTTTTATCTATTTTTTGAACTTGTAAAAGGACATGAAAAAGGTACATTCCAAGCATACTTGTGTCATTATTTCATGCTCATTAAACCATGAAGGAGACAAAAACATAAAAACAAAAAAAACAAAAAAGAGTGGGGTTTTTTTTTACCATTGGTCTATTCTCGAAATGGAAGCACCAGTGAAATATCCCTTGAACATGGCACTTGTTTGCGTTCTCATCATACATTTGGATTTTATCATGCTTCAGAGTCGTCCCAGTAATATGACTCGAGGATACTCCTCTGGTTGGTTACTATTCCATTAATCATGGAGAGTGCTTCAATTCCTCCTATATTTTTGCACTATATTCATCCATCGCTTGTGTCGTGTTTCCAAGTCACCATTGTGTCATGTTATATGTTGAAGGGAAGTTTAAGCCTGAATCATCCATATAGAGTTTTGTTAACTTTCCAAGTTGGCCATCACTGTGTAAGTTGTACATTATGATACTCTCTCTTAACATCATCTCTTGGTGCATGTTTTGTGTCGATTGATGGGGGGTACATTAAGTCCCTCCTTCGACAGATCTCTTCCTATCAAATTTAGTACATTATCTAGGACAGGGATATAGAAATAACTAGTACCTTGGAGCTTGTAGTCCTTAGTTGCACGCCTCCTCATGATCTAAAATGGGGTTACATAATTGACTCATGATTGATTGATTCTACAAGTGATCGAAATCATATCCTTTATTCAAACTTATTGTATTGTACTAGTTACATTGGGGTCCATCTTCCTCATCGATGGGTCCCCTCACGTATATTAATGGTCTACATCAATGGCCGATAATCAAACAATTTCTCCCATGCTTGAAATCAACTCATTTATTCGCATGGTGTAGATTCGTACCATCAGGGTTTGGGATGAAGACCTTGGGTTTGGGGCCACATCCTTCATTCACAACACCCCTCCCAAGTTGCAATGGATTAGATCAATTGTATATGATTACTTTGAATACTTCGGGGACACTTTCCTCAGTTATTGTTGTCTTCCTGATGTATATATGATGTGTCATAGATCCACATTGTATTTGTTGGTGGCTATGATTGTATACATGACATAGATCCACATTGTATTGTCTCATGGCTATGATCTCATTTATGACATGGATCCACCATGTATTCTTTTGTGGCCATGGTCTTGCATTTCATGTCATGGATCCACAATGTATTTTTTGGAGACCATGCTCTTCACAGTATGGGTATGTATACCTAGGGGATGGTCTATATATGATTCATTATTGGTATTTGATTGTAGGAATATTTGACTTCTGGACCTCCTTTGCTCTCTCCTCACGCTACCTCACATGCACACTATTTTATTGTAATGTGTTTCAGACATACATTTCTTTCCTAACCTCACACATTAGGGGGCATCTATTATAGCCTTAATTTCCACCCTACAAGCCAGAAGAGAATCTAGTAGAAGTTGAATGCTAAAGAACATGTATTTCTTTAGATTTGGGGCATTTGTTAGGGTCATCATGAGACTCATAGTAGAAAACACGCGATGATTATCGCATGTCATCTATAGTGAAACAAGAAATGATCTGTATAAATTCTTAGATTTGTGGAGTTACAAAGAGCTAAGCAAGGAGTGAGTTGTATATTTGTGGCATGAGCCTAGGAAATCACATCATTCGAGTTTCTATTGGGTTCTAGAAGATCTAGAATCTCTCCAAAGCCTCTTCCAAGGATCTATATAATAAAGGAAATTATTGAGCAAGGGAAGAAAGAGTCATTTGCAGAGTTATGATGTCCATCTGCAGAGGGGATTTTCTTGTTCACAACAGCCAAAAATAATATTTCCTAGCATGATCAAGAAGTTGAGGAGAAGAAAGAAGACAAAGAGGAATTGCATCAATGTCTAAGGTATGAAGCTTTCATGTAATTTCTTCATGATTAATGAATAGATCATCGGTTTTCCTCCATATTATTTTTGTTTGATTGAATGGTTTGGATATGATCTTATGAATAATATATCAAGGTATATATAGTAAGCTTGTTTCTTCTAACATTATAAGGATAGTTTATAGGTGGTTTCTTGGATATTTGTGTGCAGGGAGCTGATTGCAAAAGTTGGATCTAGAGTTCAAGAGCTGCAACAGTCAGGACATGAGAGAACAATTTCCAACCCAAGGTATGTTCAACCTCCTTCTTGGGTGAAAAGGGAAAAATTTACTTAGATCTAGGAATACCATGGGAATCTAGCATTCTTTCTATTTGGGATCAATAGGAAGATCCTAGGGACATCCTGTTGTTTACCCTGTGACATCCCTGTGATATTTTCTCTACAATAGAACTGGCGATTCCACTGGGGAGGAATCTTTGATTCTTCTCTTGAATCCCTTTCTAATTTTCCTCTTTTTTTTCTTTGTCATTTAAGATACAAATCTGACAAGTCTGGAACAAATCCATATTTTTGTTAAAAAGAATACTTTTTTGCATCATCGTGGGTTGCATTATAAGGATCACATGACGATAATCACCTATTGACTAGTCTACATCATGCGACGATCTATGTAAACTGAAAAATTGCAAAGATACCCACACTCTTGAGATTAGATTGGTTCCTCTAATCCCTACAATATTTGATTGGTCTGTTCTGTTAAAAATATTACCTTTGCCTGGGTCTTTTTGTCACATGATCTACCTTCAAGTTGTGTTTGGAGTGTATTTGTGTGGCATGTTTTTGTTTCTTGGATAGGTTCATTTTTGTCTGAGAGATCCAGTGAAGTTGGGAAGTGAACTAAATAGATCTGAACATATCTAGTAGTGGTTGATTTGATTTCTTTGGATTCTTCGTTTGGTAATCAGTATCCATTTCTAGACATATCCTCCTAGGTGAGTTTTGGGTGTGATCTTCGTAGAAAAATTCAAGTTGGTTGAATTGCATCACTACCAATTTCCTACTACCATTTGCTTGTTGATTTGTCTATCTTCCTTGTGCATTGGTGTTATTCATTAGATTAAGAAAATTTTGAATTATATTTGGAAAAAGTAATATATATATATATTTTCAAGCTTAATTGCTTTTGAAGGATTAGTTAAAACAGTGGATCGGTTCATTGTTTGGTTTCAATTCTTGAAAATTTTCATTTCTGAACTATTTGTTGGTTGCTTGGTGTGTGAAGTTCCATTTTCAAAAATAAAAAGATTTTTTTTATCTTTTCCCTCCCGTAACTAGATTTCATTAAAGTAAACGAATTGCATTGGCATCTTTGCATTGCTTGGTTGGGTCAAGAGTCATAACATCATTAAAATTTCCGTTTGTTTCCCTTTGACTTAAGCATAAACCACTAAAAATAATTACGTAATCTAAAATTCATTAGACACTTTTCTTCTATAGAAAACTAACACTATATAGGTTTAGGGCCTTGGAATAGGATTGGAGAGTAAACTCTCAAAGGACACTCAAACAAAACCTAGAGTCATTAAAGAGTGATAAATCCATTATTGCAACCAGTGTGTCGGGAAGCTCCTCTAACACAGGAGTCAAGCACAAGGTCACATCAGGGCAAGTAGGAAGATTACCCCTCTATGCTTATTTTGTTGTTTGCAGTATCTCTTTGATTGCTATGTATATGGGGGTTTCATTGGTTCCACACCTTCAAATATTTAGGCTTTTTTACCCTGCCTTTAAGTACAGTTGGACCTAGAATTGTTTGCTCGGTCATTGATTGTGAGGTGGTTTCCTTAGTGACCTTTCCTAGGTATCTAGGGAGGTTCATGTAGGTGGGACATGTTTGTAGTACATGGGGAATACATTCGTTCATGGTATCATCTCCCCTGGATGGTACCCGCCTTAATAAAGGGTGTTTGCACTGGTCAAGGATGTTTCATGGAGATCATTGTAACTTGTCCCCATAACTTCTCTAGCCAATATTGTGTGGACTTCATCACCCCCAAAGGATTGGTTTTCGGAAGGCCCTTTGAGCCAATTGGTTTGCTTTTTTTTTCTAGATTGATTAGGGGTGTGTTCTTTGATTATGAGTCTACAACGGCCTTAGGTTGATTTTTTTTTAAATTTTCACATATAACATTCACCATCGTTGAATCACCACACCAATATCGTTGACTGTGAGGACTTGAGCCAATCATGGAAGTGAAACCACCTCTAAAGAGATGCAAGACATGTGACAAAGAATTCAAAGGGCCTCAAATTTGTTTTGAAGAGACTAGTTTCATCAAAGTAGAAGTGGTAGATGAACATCCTCCACCAAATTTGAACCCTTCTTTGACTGAGCCAGACATACCTCTACTTATCCAAGGGAAACTTTTAGTGATCCTTTTTATTTTCTTAGCAATCCTCCCATTATGTTAGGACCGAGTGTTTCATCTAGTGTATTTAATCCATCAAGCCTATCATCAAGTGGGAGTGGGGGAAATCCCCTCAGGGGCCTCCCCATGATTTCCGTGTTACCATCCCTTATCTCCATTGGACCTACACCATCCATGCATTTTTCTACATGTCCCTAGATCTGGAGGACTCCAATTGTGTATTCCTTTCCATCAGTTGGTATACTTATCATTCTTATTCCCATCCCATCCATTTTTATTCCCAGTTATGGATCCTTTTCCAATGGGGTCTGAGCCTTGGTTTCAACATGGGAGGTGTAAATCATTTCACCTCTACCAATCCTATGAGTGGCCTGACATCGTCAGGTGCAAGTGTAACCTTTGGATGTAATATTTCTAGTGGTTTTAGGGATATCCCTAGTGAGGTTGGGGCCAATAGTATGTT
Organism: Picea sitchensis; assembly: GCA_010110895.2. Classification (NCBI taxonomy): domain Eukaryota; kingdom Viridiplantae; phylum Streptophyta; class Pinopsida; order Pinales; family Pinaceae; genus Picea; species Picea sitchensis. The sequence goes on along the minus strand of SNQJ01S0139134.1, from coordinate 14,989 downwards.
GTAAGGTTTCAAATTTCCATGGGTTATTACACCCTTCCCTGGGGGCACATCCTTTGGGGGAAACATTTCACATATGGGAGGCTTTCCCTTTGTTAATGCATCCACTCTTGGGGGATTATTCTCTAGGACTAGGTTTGGGAACATTTTTCTTGGAGGGTCTACACCTATCCCTGGGAGAAAAATAATTGGGGGAACATCAATTCCAGGGAGCATCCATGCTCATGGAAGTTCTACCATTCATGGGGGCACTCACTCTTCAGGAATTACTCAACCTTCTGGTAGTATAAATAAAGGGAGATCGCAAGGTTCAACTAGGACAACAGAGACTTGACCTCCATCTTGATATTCATTTTTTCATACATCATTTCCCTTTCTCACAACATTATACTTTATCAATTTTTCGTGACTAAAAAATGACCCTATATCGCATAAACCTTCATGGTCGACAATGCCTTCCAAGATCCCATCAGAAATACCAAATTTCAACAAAATTATGGGAGAATAATCTTATACACACATGATGACATACCACTTATGGTGCTCATCCCATTCTTTGATGGATGACAGTGTGAGGCTACATCTTTTCCAGAGATTCATGACTAGAGTTTCCACCAAATGGTACATTTAATCACAAGGTGGTTCCTTTAAAAGATCCAATGACTTAGCAATGGCATTCCTTATGCACTACCAACTTTCCATTAGGTATGAAATAGGAACAAATCTATAGAATTCACTTCGTCGAGATACTTCCACTCACATTTCTTATAAAATACATGCATGGCAATGAAGACATAGAACGATCAAGACACAAATTATGGATAATATCTTGATGGAGTGGTTCACCAAATCCCTCCTTCCAGCCATTTCCAAGGATGTATCTATGGTTAGGGCGACTATCGAGGAGAAATCCATCATGGGTTCCTAACACTTAGATTTGATATATTCTCAGTCAGGTACACTTTTTGATATCATCTTGCATGATCCTAGTCTATTGATTGATCCAAAGAAGAAAAACCTAGGACCCCATATTGATGGCATGGTTGGTTATGTTTCCCATTCCTCTATGAACCAGTTAGTTGATCAGATGGGGCACATGTCGATTTCATCAGAACTGTCGGCTTCTAGCACTAGTGCTAAAACTACTGTGGTCCCTTTTCATACCTTCGAGGTGAATTAATTGCAATCCATGAAATTGAAGAATCCTCAGCAACCTGAAGGAAAGAAGAAGAGGAAAAAAAATAAAAACTCCAATTTTGAGAAAGGGACTGCTCCCAACTAGAACATGCAGGAGGGAGGCACTAAAGAGAAGAAAAAGAGTCAGTTTCCCTGCATGATTTATGGGGAGGACCACCCTATTCATCAGTGTACTCAAAAGGATGGGGTCCATAGATTCTTGGTACATCAGAAGGCCCCTCAACAATCTGTTGTCTTAACTCATCCTTTCCCTCCTCACCCTAAACATATGGTTTCAAAAAATATTGTCCCTCCACAAGGGGGCATGATAGGTACCCCTCACTATGATGGGTCTTCCTCAAATTCTTTTGATTCCATGTGTGACCACATGATCAATTTGCAAATGTGAGTCAAGAACTATGACACATATTATCCTATTCATGTTTCACCTAATCCAACATATTATTCCCAACATGGTGGCCCTCTTTAAATGGATAAGGCCTATTTTGATGCACTGCTTCACCCCATAAAGGGTGTTCTTGAAAGAACAACAAATAATCCAAACACATGGGTTGAACACAACTACAACATTATGGAAGACTTGGCCCTAGCACTTGTGCTATGTCTACCCTTGAAATCCTTCAGAGTTTCCCAACACAGTGAAAATCCTTGTTGTCTGCTATAGGAGGGGTTGATCCATCAGAGTCGAGTTTGATGACCTTTGATTCTACTCAAGTTAATCATAGTCTCTCCCATTGAGTTGATTTCTATATCAAAGTGAGAACAATGGGGAAAAACATCTTCCGAACTATGGTTAATGGAGGAGCCTTGAATTACATCATGTTTATTTCTTGTTGGAAGGTCATTATCTCTCCTAAGCTCGACACATATTAAACATTTTTGAAAGTGTTTAATGGAAACACATTCCATCCTCATGGAATAATCACTGCCTTACCCATTGAGTTAGGTGGTAAGACTATCTTTGTAGCTGTGGAGGTTTTCAATGCACCCCTTGAGTACAATTTGATACTCGGGGATACTTGGCCCTACTAGATGATTGTAATTATCTCATCGGTATTTAGGGTCTTATGCTTCCCTCATCAAGGGAAAATAGTTATGATCGATCAAAATGTGTTTTGCACCCCAAAACTTGGATCCAATTTGGGGTCAAATGTACCCTTTGTCTATGATACTAAACATTATTATATGCATGTTGGTGCAGGGATGTTCAAATTCCCTTTGATTATGGGTATATTTCCCCTTCCCCCACCATATTCTACTACAACTATCACTCCTATCAACATAAATTCATCATTTACCAGTGGATCCATTGGGTCTTTTGATCCTTGGGTGGTACCTCATCCTGAGTATTGTTGAGTCTCTATTTTGACATAGATAATGCCCTATATTACCCTATATCTAAGCCTTTTTAACGGACTACTCCCTCCCAAAACACATGCCTAATAGCTATGTCATGTCTACAAGAGGTAATTGATGATTTAAAGCATGTTTGTTTAACTTTCTTAAATTAATTCGATTGAAAGTGTTTTATTTTGTATAGTCCTAATGATTTGATTTATGAGTAGTCTATCCAACACTACTAGACATCGTTTAATCTGGTACCAAATCCATTCCGGTACCCAAGACAGTTTTAATCCAGTACCGAATCCATTCCGGTACCAAGACGTGTGTTATTCCGATACTACCTGCTCTACTCTATTCTGGTACTAGACTCGCAACTGTGTGCAATCTGGTACTAGAACCTCTGTTTCCAGAATGCGCCAGTTGGACCAGAATAATAGTGAAGATTTTGAGAAGATAGTTGGATAGAAGTGCTCGAATCAGTTTTCTAGTTGCAAGAGACTCGATCTCTCATGCACTTCATGTCATGAGGATGGAGTCGATTCCTAAAAATTTGATGTAAATCTTAAATGTGAAATCTCTCAAACTGTTTAATGTTTATCCATAGATATTGATAGTATCAGCTTACCTTATATGAGGAATGTTGTATAGATGATAGCTAGTGATAATAGCGAATGTAAAAAGTATACTGTAAGAACCAGACAATACTTATCATTGTCATGTATGAAGTAAAAGACTGTTGATCCAATTTAACAGCTAAATTAATATAGAAGATATATTATGTCAATTCTTGGATGTGAGTGAAAAGTTTTAGTCTGTTACTTCCTTAAGAGGTTCCTTGTTGGTTCGGCAAGGGCCCACCGCCCCAACTAAGGTAAACCTCCTTGTATACGTTCTGTGTGTTTGTGTGGATAGTTTACAGTAGTGTGTGTGTGTGATTGGTCTTTACTTCATTTTCAAGATTGAGCATTGAGTTAATCATTTTGGATTGGTGTGAATAAGCAAGTTTTAGATCGGATAGACATTTCATTCTCAAATATTGAAGGTAGCTATTTCATAATTTGAAGTGTGGGACTGATATTTTGAGTTTATGACTGTAGTAGACCTAGTATCGCAAGGGACCAAGAGACTTTATATTTCATCTTCATGCTCTGTAATAAAGTCTTTCAGTTATACTGAACTTCCCTTGTGCTGGTTTGATTGAAATTACATAAGGTTGAAGTTGGATTTTGTTTCGAGAATGGTTGGAATTGATTGTTTTAATTGCTACAGGAGACAAACTTCTTAAAGTTCATCTTTTCAATTCAAGCACATGCAATGAACATACTTGTTTCTCTAGGAAAACATCTCTTTGATTGGCTGTTTGTTTAAGTTTCATTATCAGTTTTCTCTTCTAGGTTCAGAGAATACTTTGAAGTATTTAGAAATCTTAGAAACAAGATTTTTTATGTTATTAATTATTTCCTATATGAAACATACTTAGGTAGGTTACCTGTTCTCGACGCATATAGTGTAACAACTCTTTCAATTATGAATCCCAGATTGACATTTAAATGAGTGTGAGATATACATTGAACATATTTACGCACCAACATTTTGGCACCATTGCCAGGGAGTTGTAAACGGTAACAAGTAGCATATTTTTTTATTGGTTTGATGAAGTATTGGATTGGATTTGAGGATAATCTGAGGGCGGAGAGAAGACGATAAGACAAAAGGTAAGAACCTGTGCATCCACTTTGGTGGGGTTTCTCTAAAGTCAGGTTGTCCTCCTACCTCTAATTAGGAATCTGCATTTTTTATTTTTTTATGAGTAGGTACAGGGATAATAAAGGTAGATTTATTGCTCCTAAAATCTCAGAAAAACTAGAAAAGAAAACAACAAAGAAACCCCCCCCTTATACTAATTCATCGAAAACTCGTGCAGGAAAAATTCTCAGAGAGAGCTCAAAGGAAAAAATTGCAACAACAGCAAAAGGCACTAGATCTGAAGCCACTATTCAGATTAAAGACATAAGGCAACAAGAAAGGGAGGAAGCATTGTCGACCACATCGAGAGGAGAAACTGGAAAAGAAGCAGAGGTGGCAATAGAAGAGGTTGCATCTGTTGTTGGGAGGCCACACAAAACCTTGGAACAACCAGAGATACCAGGTAACCCAGTGGTGGAATCATCAATCAGTGGAGAAAATTCACCACCTCCCTACATATTGCTTGGAAACATGGCAGAAGAAGAGGGAAACATAGCCAATGAAATAGAGACATTTGGATTCCCCATACTGGATATTGCTAAAGATGTTGCTATGAAGAAAATTCCATTATCTTCACTTCCGCATTTCCAAGGTATGTCGACATAAGACCCTGTCTCATTTTTATTTGAATTTGACATATTGTGTAGGAGCTATAACTACACAGATAATGCTCAAAAATTAAAACTTTTCCCAGCCACACTAAAAGATTCGACACTGTGGTGGTTCATGAGCTTAGGGGAACACACAATTTTGTCTTGGGATGGTATGAAGGAGACCTTCCTCCAAAAATACCAAGATTACTGTAGACCTAGGGATGTTAGGAATGATATATTCAAAATGCAGCAATCAGAAGAAGAAAGCTTAGAAGACTACCTAGAGAGGTTCTTATACAATTACCAAAAGACTAAGAAATTTTCCTTAGATAAAGCTACAGTTAGGACTGTCTTTCTAAAGGATGTGAGGGATGATTGCATTGAAGTGTTAAACCTCATGATTTCTGGGGACATATACCAAAATCCATTTGCAGACATAGCAGAGTATTGTAAAATATACTCTCGCAGTCAAGCTAAAACGGGGAAAAGTATAAGGGACCCTACCAACATAATTGCTAAACCCACATATGGAGGTGTCATGAGGATTGAACTAGGAAATCTATTGGAAAACTTTAAAACATATATCTTAAACACCATCAGTTCCCAACTAGATACCATGAAAATTAAAAGAAAACAAGAGGAAGAAAATGTTGTGTTAGTAATTTTCTGTCATTAGTGTAGGAGGAAACACCCTAAAAAGGAATTCCCCCTCAATGTTATTAAAATCTGTGGTCTTTTCATAAAGGAACATCCTACTAATGAATTCCCTTCTCTTCCCAGACTCAAGGCCATGTTCAAGGGAGGAGGAGAACCTGAGACATCATACTCCCCTAGGAGACCATGGAGACAACACAACCCCATCATGTTTGCCTACCCAATTACACAATACCCCCAACAGAAATGGGTACCCCCCATGTCTTATCCTCAGTGGTCGACACAAACCCAACCTTGGCAACAGGGGTGGAGAGGACCTGTATATGGAAATGTCCCCTTTCAACCAACAATTTTTCCCACCTATCCACAATATCCTTTGAATATTTCACAGTTGCTCCCAGGGTTTAACCCCCTTTCTCTTCTTCCACCCCCACAACTACAAAAAAAAAATTCACTGCCCATGAATCCAAATATGCAACAACCAGTGCAAGCTGCACCCATCCAAAACCCTCCTTGACCTACCCCTATTCCTGCACAACCTATCCCTAACCCAAATAACAGACCGACAAAACCTATACAAAACGTTGAATTACAAACCTTTCCTACATATGTAATAACTCCAACTCTTTTTAATGGAATTGAATTAAGATCAGGAATGATTGTAACCAAAACAAATCCCACTATGGCCATTCAAGAAGAACAAGTGCATAATCACACAATCCAAGAAGAAAAAATAGATGTCCAAACGGTTCAAAGAGAAGAACAGATGACTGATCCATTGAATGAAGAAATAAACACTCCAGTACCACAATAAATTCCTTCTCCCAACTCCCTTGCAGCAGAAACACCCCATGAAATGAATCCCCCTTACCTAGAAAGGCTTCTTGTAAATAAAACTGAGGAACCTCTAGAACATAATCTAGAGACTAAACTCTGGAATATATGTGTAAAGATCCCACTACTACAGGCCATTAAAGACATACCTATCTATGCTAAAATTGTAAGGGACCTTTGCATTAAAAATACAGGGAGAAAGAGGAAGGAACCTCCTATCATATAGGTGGTAGGGCAATTATCTGAATTTATAACAGAAATGCCTTCCAAGTATAGTGATCCAAGGAACCCAGTGGTAACCATAGAAATCAATGGTGTTTCCTTACCTAACACATTGATTGATCTAGGGGAAACAATAAATGTGATGTCAGTAAACACTATGAAAACACTGCAACTAGATCACTTAAGGCCTACACAAAATTTTCTAGAGCTTGCAGATAAATCAACCATCACCCCAGCAGGAAGTTTAGATTATATAATAATGACATTGGCCTCTTGGGAATACCCTATGGATTTCTTGGTAATCCATCCCAAATCTCCCAAACCAGGACACCCAGTGGTACTCAGTCGACCTTGGATGTCCACTGTTGATGCATTCATCAGTTGTCAATCTGGAGAAATGACAATTTCCAATGGTACTCAAAGTTAGAAACTTATCCTTTTTGCCCCCACCCAACCAGCCACTGAAGTTCCTCTCTGGTTGGAGAATTCTTATGGGGAGGAGGACTGTACTCAGCCCTTGTTGACACTTGAACAAGTAAAAGGAGTACAAGAACACTCCGAAGAACAAATCCTAAGTCTATTCTTGGCTTCTTCGGCATGCATTGACTATCCCCAATCTTTCCCTAACTACACACACATTTTTATCCCTGAATTTCAAGAAACTTGACACCCTTCCACTTCTACAATAGCCACTCTTTCACAAGTAGAGGAAGGGAAGGAATCGACTGTCCAAGATGTTGAAATCAGTTCTGGAAAGTCCTTATATATCAATGCTAGCCTAGAAACAGATCAGAAACAAAAGATGGTACAAATGATTCAAGGGCAATCTTACGCGTTTGCATGGAATTACTCTGACATGAAAGGGATCCACCCAGATACCTGTATGCATCATATTTACACTAACGATCAGATCAGACCTGTCAGGAAGCCCCAAATAATAATGAACCCAACCTTGAAATATATAGTAAAGGAAGAACTCCAAAAACATCTACAAGCCAATTTCATTTACCCTATATCAGATAGAAAATGGGTCTCCCCATTAGTTATTGTACCAAAGAAAAATGGGAAATGGAGGATTTTGTGGACTTTAGAGAACTAAACAAGGCCACCTATAGGGACTACTTCCCTTTACCTTTCATACATCAGGTCTTGGACACTTTATCTGGGAAGAGTTACCTTTCTTTTGTGGATGGGTTTAGTGGTTACAACCAAATACAAATTTCACCAGAAGACCAGGATAAGACCACATTCACCTATCCTTAGGGAACCTATGCCTAGAGGGTTCTCCCATTTGGGTTATGTGATACCCCTGCTACCTTTCAGAGGGTTGTATTGGTTATTTTCTCCGATTTGACCAATGATTGTGTGGAAGTCTACATGGATGACTTCACAGTATATGGGGATGATTTCCAACAGGCATTGGATAATTTGAAGAAGGTACTAGTTAGATGTAAAGAGAACAACCTCTCACTCAGTCACAAAAAAATGAGAATTCTTCTTACTCAAGGAATTGTTCTAGGTAACCACATCTCCGGTACAAGAATAAGAGTGGACCCTGCCAAAATCGACATTATTTCCCAAATTAAGATCCCTAGCTCACAAAAGGAAATCAAAAGTTTCTTAGGGCATGCCGACTACTATAGGAGGTTTATTCAAAATTTTACAAACCTATCTGCCCCCCTTTTCAAATTACTAACAAAAGATGTTGAATTTTGTTGGGATGAGCAATGCCAAATCTCCTTTGAAATCTTAAAAAAAAAACTTTCAAGTGCCCCTGCTTTGAGAGGTCCAAACTGGTCTCTTCCTTTCCATATCTGTACAGATGCCTCAGATACCACTTTGGGAGTTGTATTAGGACAAAGGGAAGGGAAGATTCCTTATGATATATACTTCTTTAGTAAGACCCTCTCACCTACTGAAGCAAACTATACTTTCACAGAGAAATAATTTTTATCAGTAGAACATGCCATCAACAAGTTTAGACACTATATAGCAGGATACAAAGTTTTTGTGCACACTGACCACTCAACTATCAGATTTCTAATGAATAAACCTGTTACAAATGCTAGAGTAACTAGATGGTTGTTGTTACTACAATAATTCAATATCACTATCATAGATAGGCCTGGAAGAGACAACTTGGTCGCTGATTTCTTGTCTAGGCTTATCCATACAGGTGACAGTACTCCAGTAGATGATGATTTTCAGGATGAGAATTTATTTTCCATTTCTACTTTCACCCCTTGGTATGCAAACATAGCCAACTATTTGGCAACCGGAAATCTGCCTCAAGGTATGACATCCAGATAAAAACAGAGAATCATTCATCTAAGTGCCAATTATATGTGGCACGAGGATGCCCTATACCAAACAGGACCTGATTTGGTAATCAGAAGATGTGTCTGGGAAGATGAAATCCAGGATATCTTCAGAGCCTGCCATGAGGGCCCATGTGGAGGCCACTTCACTGACAAAAGGAAAACTTACAAAATCCTACAATATGGCTATTATTGGCCGACCATTTTCAAAGATGCAAAGAAATATGTGGCCAACTACGATGATTTCCAAAGAATGGGAAAATCTACATCAGTCGACGAAATTCCACTCCAAACCTAAGTAGTAATCGAACCCTTTGAAAAGGGCCTTAGATTTTGTAGGACCTATCAATCCCTTGTCCCATAGAAAAAAATACATATTAGTTTGCATAGACTATGTAACAAAATGGGTAGAAGCCAAGGCCCTGTATTCATCTAATGAAAAATCTGTTGTAGACTTTCTCTTTGAGGAAATTTTCACTCGTTTCGGGGTACCCCGGGAAATATTCACTGAACAAGGGACACAATTCACCTCGAATTTGGTCAAGTCTCTTAATGAAAAATACAAGATCAAACACAGAAATTCTTCTCCCTATCACCCCCAATCCAATGGCCAAGTGAAATCCACCAACAAAGTGATAGAGGCCATCCTCACTAAGACTATTCAGCTGCATCACAAAGACTGGGATGATAGGTTGTCTGAGGCCTTATGGGCCTATAGGACAACCTGGAGAAATACAATAGGACATACACCTTATGAGTTGGTGTATGGGAAGTAGGTACTACTGCCCATAGAGTTTCAGGTAAAGACCTTCAAAACTGCCATGCAATTAGGAATGGACCTGAACGAAGCTCAAAAATAGAGGCTATTACAATTGAACGAGCTTGATGAGATAAGACATGATGATCTACAAAGAACCACCCTAATACAAGAGCAAAGGACCAAATGGCATGAAAAGTACATTAAAAAGAAGTTCTTCCATCCAGGTGATTGGGCCCTCCTATATGATAGCAGATTAAATTTTTTTAAAGGCAAACTGTCTACCAGTTGGATGGGGCCCTATGAGGTTGATACAGTCTATGAAAATGGTGCAGTAAGGATAAACACGATTGATGAAAATCAAACTTCCCTTTTTGTAAATGGGCATCGATTGAAGTTTTATCACAAACCTCTGTCAAAGGAGGATTTTTTCAAAAATGTTCTTCAGACTTCCGAAATGCAACTGGTAAGCAAGAGGGTTTCTCCTCCTGCTGACTTACCATAGTAAGTTCAAATTGTATAAATTCATTTTCTATACATAGGTGTGTCATGAGATGAATTTTTTCTTTATTTTTGGTGTAACTAACAAAGGAAAAAGAAAAAAAAAAATTGGTGGTGTTCCCATGTAGATAAACAAATAAAGAGGACAGCTACAAGAGAGAGTCTTCTTTAAGTTTTTCAGACTCTTTAAAATTGAAAATACCGGCGAGCAAGAACTCGCTCGGGCTCGATAAAAATCCACGGGACAATATAGAGAGTCTTCTTTAAGTTTTTCAGACTCTTTAAAATTGAAAATACCAGCGAGAAAGAACTGGCCCGGGCTCGATAAAAATCCACGGGACAGTATAGAGAGTTTCCTTTAAGTTTTTCAGACTCTATAAAATTGAAAAGTAGTAGTTAGGATTATTATTGTATTGTAATAAAAGAGGAAATGCCAGCAAAAGCGTGGTCACCTTGGTTCCAGAAGAAGAGGAGTTTTGTCATCTCAGTCACTAGTCATTACAAAGTACCCTCCTGTTACAAAGATTTCCTGCATTATTCCTCTATAAAATTTGGCAACTACATGGTTTTTCAGATGAATTTGACCATAGAACACCAACTATTCCTATAAATCACTATCACCAAAATCAGTGTCAAGATTTTTAAGCACTAGAAAAATGTTCATTTTTTGTGCTTATCTCGCATCAATGATCACCTTTATGTTCATCCGGTACGAAGGGCCACCCCTGTACCAAATCATCTTGTTGTGCCTATCTGGTACTGGATCCTATCCAGTATAAAAGAAGGGACCCTGCACTATTCTGGAACTAATTACCAATTTTACACACAGGTGATCTAGCACTCAGGTAATCCGGTACTCAGGTGATCCCGTACCAACTACAAATTCTACACATAGGTGATTTGGTACTCAGATGATCCCATACCAATTTCAACTCGGCGCCCAGGCGATCGGGTAATTAGATGATCCGGTATTGGTAAGAATATGACGAGTAACTTTCATCATGTTTCCAAGTCGCTGTCCAATTATTAGTGCTAGGGCATACAAATTCGACACTTTTTTTTTTCGTGTTACTTAAAGGAATTAGACTAAATATGCATTTAGAACATCTGATTTCTCTTGAATCATGACGTACCCCTGTTTTGTCACGAATCTTTGTAGAAATCTTAGACGTCACTTCCACGAGGAGGAAGTGTCCTATGAAATATCAAGAGTGCAAAGTCATGATGTATTTTACCAGATCAAACTCATACTCCCTCTGTCTATCTAGTAAATAAACCCCACAAACTTATGATTCGTTGTCGTACTATACGAGACGACACAAACCATGAATCACATCATGCCGAGTAATGATCCCAGTCGATTTCACATACAGGAGTCCCTATCATAATGACCACATCCTTCCGTGAATATCATCTGACACCAAGCTTCCCACGAATCTAGAAACCGTTAGTAGATCCTACCTACCTCACCATATCATCATGAGTATCAATGTGACCATTGTAATCTACACTTCCATTCATAAATGCTCTTTTGGATGGCTCTGCCATCCAAATGAGCGTTATTTACCGTTGTTGTCACACCATCTACAGATACCCTATGCCTTCGTATCCCTTGAATATTTTTCCCAACCGATACTCTATTATTCGGTACTCAACCCTTGACCCTCTGTCAGTGCTTTATCCACCTGAGAGAATTTTTTAAGCTAGCATGGGGGTCAACAGGCATGAGCCCATATTTCAAATATACAGAGAAACAATAGAATATCAGGCTTGTAAGAAAAAAATATGAACAGGCAGGGTGGGTACCATTCTTGGAGAAATTTAAAGGTCATCATGAGGGAATTTCTCTCGTCTTTGTGCAGACATATGATGGAGAAAATGTGAATCTTGGGGATGTGAAGTTAACAATTACAGAGGCCACTATAGCAAAATATATGGGTCTTTCGATGGCTGGAGAAAATACTTCAAGAGAGTGATCATTGACAAAACGCTCTGTCAAAAATTCCTCAAGCCATAACATCACGACCTTGATTGGACCAAGGGCGTCCCTCGAAGCTACATCAAAGAGGAATATTGGACGATGCTTATAAGTCTGCAGAAATTCCTCACCTACGAGGAAAGGTATGTTGTGACCTTCATTTATCATTTAAATCTTTTATCACATTTCGAGGGAGGACCACAGATTAATTTTCCCCACTTTTTATGGATGAGTTTAAATAAAATGGAAAGAGGGGTGAGCTCAGTTTCCAAGAAACCTGATACTAGCCTTCATCATCATGGTTTAATCAAACTTCTGGTTGTTCATGCTTTAAAAACACAAGGGGGTAGTTGGAAGCAGTTACTCCAACAAAGTTTCACTCAAGAAAAATCCAAATCGGTCAAGATACAAGAGGCAGGGACACACAGTGAAGGCTCAAGAAGAAAGGCAAATAAAGACAAAAAAATGACATTAGGAGGTAAAGAAGACACTGCTATGCCCAGCTCATCTCAACCCATTGAGAAATCAGTGACATAAAATTCTGTCGTAGGGGAACCTGTTATATCAAGAAAGAAGACAACCACTCAATTCCAGAGAGTAAGTCCTACCTCGGTTCAAAGGAGTAAAAGATGAAAAGAGGGCTCACAACCAGGTGGTCAATCAGATAGCGTTCCTGAAAAAATTGTGGAAATGTCATTAGAACCAGCCAATCAAATAGAGAAGACCCCTGACTCCCATTTACAAAGTAAGAAATTTTTTTCACAAGCTAAAGCGTCTAGCTCGGTCCTGCACCCTAAAGACCAACAATCACAGAATAAGAAACAAAAGAAGGAGGAGACGGATCAACATGAGATTTTACTAGAGCCAACTGTAAAAAACCCTTCGAAATCCTCTAAAGAATTGAAAAGTATTTCTGAAGTTACTCGGCCTTCCCAAAACTTAGTTGTTGAACTCAAGGAAACCACTAATGTGACAAGTAAAAATAAAAGTAAATTAGAAGGGAAGGAGGCACAAGTTCCAGAGCCCACACTTCAATATTCTAGGATAGGAATATGGGTTTTCCAGCAGAATCAAACCCCAAAATTTACAATTCAAGCCCGCAAGATAAAATTCAAGTCAAAACAGGAGGAACAGGTGTCCAAGCCTATCCCTGTCAGTAAATCTAAGAAAAGGAAATTGTTTGAAGAAACTCCTACCCCTGTCAACAAGTCTAAGAAATCCTCACTGCCCATACACAGGACCACCAGAAGTATGAAAAAACATGCGACAACTCTAAAAATACCTTCCCCTCAAAGAGAATCCATGGATATTCCAAGTTCTCTAGAAAAACGGAGTGGTTGGGGAGCTACCACAAGAAAAACAGAAGGATTGGTAACAATAAGTGAGACAGAAGGGTTGGTGACATAGACTTTGATGGATTTGAGGAAAGGAAAAGAAGCTCGAGAGGTGGTAACTCAGGAAGCACTCACACCGAGTCTAGGCAAGTCCCTGAGCAGACGAAAGATGATAATAAAGGCCCTGAGGAGTCTGAGGAAAGAAAAATAGGCTCGAGAGATGGTGGCCAAGAAAGTACTCACACCAAGCCCAGACAAGTCCCTAAATGAACAAACATTATTAATAGAAATTGAGATATTGAAGCAAGAAGTTGAATAATACAAAATACTGGACAGGCATATCAAGGTAGAGAATGCGGAATTGAAAGAGCAACATGCAGAGGTCTATACCAAACTTAACAAGGTATTGCGATTGATCCATTACATAGGGTGATCAAGAAGGAATTGAAGAGTGAAGCTTCTGGTGTCAACATATTTCAATCTGAGGAATGACAAAGGAGGGTCCAATTGTGCAGAAAGTTTTTGGGTATCAGTTTTTGATAACGTTGCATGAGGACATGTAACACCTTCAGCATGGGGGAAATGTTGAGTCTCTATTTTGACATAGATAATTCCCTATCTTACTCTATATATAAACCTTTTTGCCTCTGTTATAAACCTATACTGGACTACACCCTCCAAAAACACATGCCTAATAGCTATGTCATGTCTACAAGAGGTAATTGACGATTTAAAGCATGTTTGTTTAACTTTCTTAAATTAATTCGATTGAAAGTGTTTTATTTTGTATAGTCCTAATGATTTGATTTATGAGTAGTCTATCTAGCACTACCAGACACCATGTAATCCAGTACTAAATCCATTCCGGTACCCAAGATAGTTTTAATCCGATATCGAATCCATTTCAGTACTAAGACGTGTGTTATTCCGGTACTACCTGCTCTACTCTTTTCTGGTACCAGACTCGCGAATGTGTGCAATCCGGTACCAAAACCTCTATTTCCATAATGCACCAGTTGGACCAGAATAATGGTGAAGATTTCGAGAAGGCAGTTGGATAGAAGCACCTGAGTTAGTTTTCCAGTTGCAAGAGACTCCATCGCTCATGCACTTCGTGTCATGAGGATGGAGTCGATTCCTAAAAATTCGATGTAAATCTTAAATGTGAAATCTCTCAAACTATTTAATGTTTATCCATAGATATTGATAGTATCAACTTACCTTATATGAGGAATGTTGTATAGATGATAGCTAGTGTTAATAGCAAATGTAAAAAGTATACTGTAAGAACCAGACAATACTTATCATTGTCATGTATGAAGTAAAAGACTGTTGATCCAATTTAACAGCTGAATTAATACAGAAGATATATTATGTCAATTCTTGGATGTGAGTGAAAAGTTTTAGTCTGTTACTTCCTTAAGAGGTTCCTTGTTGGTTCGGCAAGGGCCCACCGCCCCAACTAAGGTAAACCTTCTTGTATACGTTATGTGTGTTTGTGTGGATAGTTTACA
>SNQJ01S0139131.1:61362-80233 GCA_010110895.2 Picea sitchensis | reverse complement strand
TAATGGCCTAAAGCCGACATAATTAAAATAACATTACTAATCTAAATTACAACTAATGGCCTAAATCCGACATAAATAAAATAGCATTACTAATCTAATATGCCCCAATTAAGGGGTGAAGAGCCAATATTAGGGCTTAACAGGATGAAATCCATTGTTACAACTTCCCACTTCCACTCAGGAATGGGTAATGGTTGTAGCAAACCAGTTGGGTGTCTATGCTCAACCTTTACTTTTGGACATTCCAAACATCTGGCAATAAAATCTACAACTTTTTTCTTCATGCCTGGCCAATAATATTGGCTCTTGACAGCTGCAATAGTTTTATGATATCCTGGGTGCCTAGCATAAAGCACATTATGCATTTCTCTCAATATCAGATTTTTCAACTCCTGGGAATTTGGTACACAAATTATGCCCTTGTACATGAGAATTTCATCATTAACTAGCTTGTATTCTTCAATTTTCTGTTGCAAAATACCTTGTTGTAATTTTGCCACTAATTCCTTGTATTGCAAATCTGATTTGGCAGCCTCTATCATTCTGGATTTTAAATCTGATTGGTACATGCTAATGGTTGTAGCATTCATTTCATGCACTCTTCAGTTGAGTGCATCAGACACTTTTTTCTCTTTCCCCTTGATATGCTTTATATCAAAGTCATATTCACTCAGACATTCTAACCATCTTCTTTGCCTATAATTTAGAGTTGGTTGATCAAATAAATATTTCAGACCATTGTGGTTTGTCCTCAGCTCAATACTTTTCCCCATGAGGTAGTGTCTCCATTTCCTCAAGGTATGCATTATGGCTTCCAACTCCAAATCATGAGTGGCATAGTTTCTTTCATGCTCCTTCAACTTACTTGATTCATAACATATAACAGACACATTTTGACCGGGGACTCCACCAAGTCCCTCTTTACATGCATCTGTGAATACAATGAAGTCTTCATTTGGGTCTACAATCCTTAGTACTGGAGAACTTGTCAATAATTGTTTCAAGTGTTGGAAACTCTTTTCACAATCCAATGTCCAATAAAACTCCACACCCTTTCTTTGCAAGGAAGTGATTGGGTGTGCAATATTTGAGAATCCTTCAATAAATCTTATGTAGTATCCGATAAGACCCATGAATGATCTCACCTCTGCCACATTCTTTAGCACTACGTATTCTCTAATGGCTTCTATCTTCTCTGGATCCATTGCTATCCCATCCTTTGAAATGATATGCCCCAAATAATGATTTTTCTTTTGATAAAATGAGCACTTGCTCAACATGGCATACAACTGATGCTCCCTTAACACTTTCAGCACCATCCTCAAATGATGTTCATGCTCTTGTTCTGACTTGGAATATACAATAATTTCATCCAAAAAGACAATGAAAAACTTGTCTAAATATTCTCGGAAAACACCATTCATTAAGCACATGAAAACAATTGGTGCATATGACAACCCAAATGGCACCACTGTGAACTCATAATGACCATACCTTGTCCTAAAGGTTGTATTGTTGATATCTTCCCCTTTAATCCTTACTTGATGGTATCCTGACCTAAGATCTATCTTTGAAAATATCTTTGCATCCTTTAACTGATCAAAAAGATCATCAATCCTTGGCAGAGGATACTTGTTCTTAACAGTCACTTTATTCAACTGCCTGAAATCAATGCACAATATTAAGGTTCCATCTTTCTTCTTCACAAACAAGACCGGGGCACCCCAAGTTGACACACTTAGGATTATATACCACTTCTTCAGAATATCTTCAAGTTGCATTTGCAACTCTTTCATCTCTGGTGTACTCATTCTGTAAGGAGTCTTTGACACTCAAGCTACTCTAGGAATTAAATTTATAAAGAAATCAATATCTACCTTTGGGGGTAGTCCTGGTACCTCCTTGAACACATCTTCAAATTCTTCCAAGACTGCATGATCTTCCAAATTTGGCACCTTATCTCTAGGTGTCTCTTCCATATGTGCTGCAAATATTTGACACCCTTTCCTGTAACATTTCTTCAGCTGCAATGCTGAAATTTATCTGATGGTTACTGCCCTGGGAATTCCCTGCACTTTCATTAGTTTCCCTTCCTCATCCAAGCAAGTAAATGATTTGTTATGATAGTCTAAGAGAGAATGATGTTGGTCCAACCAATCCATTCCAATTAGACAGTCATAGGAACCTAAAGGCAATATGTTCAAATCGGCCTTGGTGTTCAGCCCATTCATGTCCATAAGACATGACTTAACCATCTCATTAACTTTTCTTTTGGCTCCTGTAGCTAGCTGCACCAACCAAGATTTCTCATGATTTCTCCTTGGCAAGTGCAAACTTTCCACCATCTTAGGATCTATATAACTATGACTAGCTCCTAAATCAATTAAAATAGCAATGGTTTGGTTGTTTGATCATACCTTCCACTTCAATCATTTGTTATTGATACTCTACTTGATCATTGTCTAGGGCTGCATAGATCCTTGGCACATTTATACCCATGTCCTCCACTATTTCAACTTGTTGTACGTTGTGAACAGTCCTCCCCTTTTCACCTCTGTGAGGACAATCTCTAAAGATCTAATCCCCTTTACAACCCCAACATTGAATAGGTGGTTGCCTTGGCCTCTAACCCCTTGTTTCAATCGTTATGGGCTCTCTAGGAGTTTTTTGTCCCTGTGGATTATTTATGAAGAATGGTGGCTTAGCTCCCTTCTTCCTCTGATCCACCTTGAATTTCCTTTTGTCTTACCAAGCTTTTTGGGAAGTTGGCCTTGCTTTTTTCTGATCATATAGGCATTTAGCTCGCCTTATGGTCTCTTCCAATGTCTTGGGATCATAATACTATATTTTGTCACTGATAAATGATGGAAATCCACTCAAATACCTTTGAATCTTAACTGTCTCATCCTTGATGAAAGAGACATACTTCAACTGTTCTAATAATCTTCTCTCATATTCATCTATTGACATACTCCCAAGCTTGAGTTCAAAGCACTCTTTCATTTTCTTGTCATAGTATCTTTTAGTCAAGTATTTCTTCTCAAAATACTTCTTGAATTCCCTCCAAGTAACACTTTTCTCTTTAATGTGTTGCACTTGCACAATCTGATCCCACCACATGGATGCCTTTCCCTTGAGTTGATAGATGGAAATTCTACCTTCTGCATGAAAATAATAATTATGCAATTGAAAATACTTTCTCATGCCCAACAACCATGTTTCTGCATCTTCATCCTTTTTGTGCTCACCATCAAATGTAGGATGTTTGATTTTGTTCATTTCTCCTTATAGTTCATCCACCCCAGACCTATCATGATTTCTGGCAGGGGATGGACATGAGCTGCTGTGTGATCTCTTATTGGAATTCCTCAGGGAGTGGTGGTGATGCCCGCTAACACTTCTTTCTTTTATTTTATCATCATGAGACCTGTGATTTCTTGACTTGCTTGAGCCACTCTCCTTATCCAATTTCTTTTCTATTCTATTCAATCTCTCGAATAACTTCATGTTGAAGTCATACTTCTACTCCTTGGGTTTCATAAGCCTTTCATTATCATCTTTATGGCTTTGGACATCCTTCTGCAAATTTTTAATGGTCTCTGCCATATTCATGTTTTCATCTCTTCCTTCTCCATGTCCATTGGAGTTTGTTCCTTCAATGCCCAAATGGACATCCATTCATCTGATTTCATATTCCTGAATGTAAGTCCCCTATGCCTCTTCCATTCCTATGGACTCTGCAATGATCTTGATCGTATCTAGTTGTTGTTAACTCTACAAAATGTGCAGCCAACAAAACTTTGTCAGACTAACTGTTTCAGTAATTTCATGAAAAATATGAACCTTTTTGGTTCAATAATATATCATAATCCTTTCTTATGATTTCCTAAAATTTTGAATTCCTAGATCAATTTTATGGGTGTATATTTAGATTCCATTGTTCAATACCTTTCCAACACCTTCTCACATGCTCAATTCCGAGTCTGGAGCAGAAAGTTATGGCTATTTGAAATTTTCCCATTAATTTTTCTGCTCATTTTTTCAACTTGGCACAACTCTGCGCTATAATTATGCATTTTTGCACCTACTCCATTGGAATTTTCATATGATCTCAATTTTGTTTCTTCATAAACATATTATGGACATTCTATCAGAGTTGCACCTCATTCTAGGTGATGGGATGCTAGTTACAACCTGCTGAAGTTCTAGGCCCATTTGTGTTTTTGGTCTGGAATGCTACAGGTACCTTATTTTCCATATTAAACACCTTTAACATGCCAATAAATTTAATTCAGCTCTAGGAATGCCTTCTATGGTCCAATACATTTCCATTGACAGATTCTGCACCTCAATCCGATTCCGGAGCAAAAAGTTATGGCCCTTCAAAGTTAGTTGGGTCATAAAATTTACTCTCCACTGTTTGGGCTGTAACTTTCTCAAAAAATCACTGTTTGACGGACAATTTACACCATTAGAAAGATCTATCCGAGCTCTTTTATTTGAGTTGCATAGACCACATGTACCTTTGGTACACCTCTATCTCATGATTCTTGAGTTGCTAAAAATGCTCTTAAGGTCCTCAAAAACGCGCTACAAAAAGATGACGTTCAAATGATATAAAACATTGTAGAAAATCGTTGATTTTCTGCTATTGTTATCCCTCCAAATGACTTCGCGCACACAAATTTCAACCTGTACACCCATATTTACCATGTACAACAACAACACAAGGTAAATTGTGCTTCGCGCAGCTTAACCCCACTGTGTATCACTTCTCTGTCGCACCAATAACTTGCACGCACTACTTTTATGTCACACGCCAATACCCACCATGCCTAGTTTTGGGACTGTGCGCTGATATCCACCACGTGCAGTTTTTGTACCATACACCAATATCCACCAAGCAGTTTTAGGACTGCACTGATATCCACCACGCACAGTTTTTGTACCACGTGCCAATTTCCATCACACGCAGTTTTTGTACCGCACGTTGATATTCCACATGCATTTCACTCGATGTGCTACACCATGCCAAAGTTTAGTACGCCCCATCGAACACCAATACTCTGCATGCACCATTCACTAAATTTTTGTGCGACAACATATACACACATTGTGTGCGCAGCTACCAAACTCCACTGCACTATGCCAATACTGCGCACACCACGCGCGCCCTTATTATGAATGTCCACACCCCGCACACTTCTTATGCATATTCACGCTATGCAATGCAAAATTTAGCACGTGCACCCACACACCAACATTTTTCCGTGTGGCGCCAAAATTTAGCACGTGCACCAGAAAACCACTATTTTCTGCACGGTACCAAAATTTAGCGCGCACACCTGAACACTAACATTTTTCCGCGCGGCACCGAAATTTAGTGCGTGCACCAGCATGCCGATATCTTTTCGCACAGTACCAAATTTTACCTATCACAAGATTTTCACTATGCATCATGCATTTTTAATGTGCCTACCTATACACATTCACCTTTATGTGCATCAAATCCTTGTGAATTCTGCTGCATAAATTGGGGCTTTTTCCTAACTTTTTCCCCAATTTACCATAGACATTATACAACCACCAAATTCATTCAATTTCACTCCAATAACACCAATTCAACCTATGCAACAACAAATAGTTGTGGGTTGACATTTCTGGAACGAATTTCCCCAAAATCAATTCACGAATTGGGAATTTTAATTACGAATTCCGCTCCATCTGTCATGGCTTTACTGTAACTTCAAATTCGACCAATTTCGGGTCTCAATTTGCTAGAACAAATATTAAATCAATAATATCTTACCACATGGCCGAATTTCTCAATTTCCCCATGAATTTACCAATCGAAATTGGGGCTTTTTCCCAATTTCTATATTGTATTGTAGTTGGACACTCTACAACTCGAAATTTGGCCACTTCGAAATAAATTCTCTGTGAAATTTTTCTTCAACTCAACTTGTTTGGCCCATCCAGACTCAATGTTGAAAAATGTAGCTATGATACCAATTTGTAACTTCCCCGACCACCCATGGTCAGGCCACGCTACATGAGAGAACTCTCTTCTTCTCTCTGCAGAACATATTGTAACACACCCAGCAACCAACTAAGCTATTCCACATAAATTTTTCTAACTACATGCAATTAAAAAATATGCACACAGAACACTTACGAAAGCTTTACATGTAAAATGTAAACAAACAAATACATTTCGTAAATGCATGGATTCACACTGAAATAACAGTAAACATAGACATGCATCATATACAGTAAATACCCATAAACCTACAGATAGTTATAATCACGCATACGATAAACCCATAAAATTAAACACGTAAATAACAATGCAGCATGTAAATTTATCACACAATTGACACTTATCTTTGTGAGAATATCACCAACTACGTGCAAAACTTCCACGAACCTCCCAGCCTTAGACCACACTATTCATCATTCTCAACAGTGAGTCACCCTCGAGCTAGGACTAAACTCCACCCAGGTCTAACCAGGCTAAAGGATCATGGACAATAGGAAAGACTCTGTCACAGGTTCTCACTCAAATAATAGCCTACAGTCCCTCAATTCCCACATGCCTGTCCCATGCAGGAAGTGTGCCCCTTCTCTTCTCAACAATCCTTTGGCTTCCCCACTTCCTTTCTGGTCTTTAGCAACAGGTCAGACAGGATGTCCCAGGGCACTGTAACTACAGTTCAACACCTTCAGGAATCAATACCCAACAATTCTCTCACCTAGAGAATTTCTCACGGCCTATCAACCCACTTATTTAGTCCAGCTCCCAAGCTAACCAGATACACCAACACAAAAATGGCTATGGATCCAGGTTTAGGTACTGTCATCAAGATACGAAAGACAGCTCAATGGTGTGTGAATACTCATGGATGATTGACTGGATAGTAGGAATGATGGTCAAAATGATGGATGAATGATGGAAAAGATGATAGGAAATGAACTAAGTCCCAACAATATGTATGCATGTCCCCAACTTGACACTTGTCATGTTGGGAGCTACTTTGGCCCACTTGTACCCAACTTTAGAACTTAGGATAAAATAATTATCCATACTTTATGATTTAAGAAATATTAATATAATATTTCTTTTTGTCTTAAGTTCCCTAGCTTAGCCCCTTTCCTTAACTTAGTCCCTCCCTTTCCCTAACTAGTGGAGTTTAGTCCCCCATCTCTTTTATCGTGGTCGGTCTGTGCGTAGTGATGTATTTTATATTAATTATGAGACATATACAAAAATAGGCACACTGGCCTTTAACATCTAGGCTCTCCGGCCTAATCAAAACAAAAGAATCCTAGCTTATAATAACTAGCTCACCAGCCTATAAACACTACATATACACAAAGACTCCTTAGCCTCAATATCGCGCACACTCAAGTTGCTACGCGCAATATCCAGGAATGTGGACACTTCCTCATTTTACTGCACAGTACATGCACGCACTATGCCATGAAATGTGCATACAGAATGATATCAAGACAGCTCACCAGCTTAAGTACATTTGCATTTACAATTACAATTGGGTTCGGCCTTAGGGATATTACAATCTTAGTGTGTGTGTCATCCTTGGGCATCCTCTAGTGGGTAACTCATGCAATCACTACTGCGAATTATCCAGGCCTATTTTAGAGTCTAAAGAAAATGAAGTAAGGATCCTATAGCTAAGCATTTCCATATGTTGTTAGGTTAACATAATCTTCCTCTCCTGTAGTAGTTCTATATATCTTATTTATGTCTTATGTAATAAAATTCTCTATCAAAAGTTCAACATATCTTCCTCCTTCAGAGGGATATATTGTCGCAATGACTCAGTATTCTCATGATTCAAAGATCATTTTCCTAGTATTCAAGTTGATGATAGCTTGGTTATCAAAATACCAATCCAGTCCTAACAATGATTTATATGGTGGTTATCAACTATGTCAATCACTTCAAAGTCTTCCATAGTGCACAAACCATATAAACCCATGGGTATGCCTTTCAATATACCAATTGGTACCACTTTGTGTTGATTTTCTAGCTTCAACTGAATAGGTGAAAATCCCAATCTAGGTTCCCCCATGGCTTCCCGTGTCTTATTAGGTAGAACATTTGCTTCATACCCCAAGTCTAATATGGTATCACCCATGTTATAATATCCAATGTTTGCATTCAATTTGAACTCTCTACTTGTTATTCTCTTCTTACAGACCTAATTAACTATCTTTTTTTCTATTTTCATCTCTTCTCCAGAATTTCACTTTTCTAACAGACTCTATAATAATTGTAAAGAGTTTTTATCATTCAAAAACTTCACACAAGACCCCAAAAATTTTCTTAGGTTACTTACATTTTATCAAGTCTGATCTCTGCAAGTATGATCAAACAAATGAGGAATTTCATACACTGGTACATCAGCTTCTAGCTTTGGACCTAAAGTAGACTTAATATTCTCCTTCAAAATCTCTTGTCTAGACTCCTTGAATGTTTCCTTCTCCTTGCGTGCATCAAAATTATGTTGAGGTGTTTTATTCTTCCTGACCCACTATTGTTGGCCCTCATTATACTTTGTTGCATCTGCTCCCATCTTTATCCACCTCTAGTAACTATATTTATCTTCTTCCCACCCTCTTCATTGTTTTCCACAACAATCCATTGAACATTCTAATTGTTTTGGTTCCTTTTTTCCTATATATTTTTCAACGGTGTTGGATATTATTTCGTATCATGATCTATTGCACGAAAATACATACATGTCACAGGTGGTTGTGGAAAATCCCTTGATTAATGTCCATGTTTCTGAAAATTGTGACATGTTACTGGTCATCTACCTCCTCCAAATCATCTTCCTCCATGGCCTCCTCCTCTGAAGCCTCCTATGTTTCCTTGATTATATTTGCGCGGTGTATTATACTGTACTACATGATTGTATTGTGGTTTTGCATTATTATATGACATTGGTGCTACAAACTATTCCATGTTATACTGCGGTGGTGTTGTAAACTATTGCACATTATTATACTACATTTGCACTATAAATTGTTGTGCATTATTATACTATTGTTGCATAGTTTTTCATGTCATTAGTTCAAACTACACCCTATAATTATCCAAAGTCCTTTTCTTCATTATTTCCAAAGTTATGCAATCCTTTTCTTCAAGTCGTACAGACTTACAAAAGTTCCAGAATGTACTATTGGGTATTGTTTGATAATTTTGCATCATGGGACAATGATAGGGATCATGTACATGTGTTCTAATTATTTCACACCATGGACCTCCTATGTGTAAAGTATTTGGAATTCCTTCTCCCAAGTACTGTGCAAATGTGGGTAATTCATTCATATGATGTCCTTATCTTATGTACAAGGTACACTAGACATCTTCCCTTTTCTCCTTACCTTTGTTCTGATTCAGCTAAAATGTCAGATTCTTCAAATTTACTTTGAGATATTGTATAGTTGGATCTATATGTTTATACTAGTTTTCCTCCAATTGCAAGGCTTCTTGCAAAGCCTCAGCCTAGGCTTGGAACTTCTATTTCCTCAATGGATACTTCAAATGTGCCAATAAATAATTAACAAATAAGTGTCTATGTTGCATGTCTGTGATAGGGTACTAAAACTTACCTTTTAGTCTCTTCAAATTTTGATCAACCTCCCAAACTGAATCACCTGGCTTAAGTTTGATCTCTATCATCTCATTCATGAACTGATCCTCTAAACTAGGGCATTGAAATTCATTGATCAATGCCTTCTTCACATATGAAACAATTGTAGGTGTTCCTTGTGGAATGTTTATCGTGATCCCTATATACCAATCCAGTGCAGGATCTCTGAATGTGTCTCCAACTATGCCACTGTTGTATCTTCATATATGATATACTTAGCTACCCAAATATTCTCACAAATAAACAAATGCTTCTCTGAGTCCTCTGACCCTTCTCCATGGAACTCTAGTAACCAGATAGTTGGATATACTCCTTTCATTGTAAAGTTTGTTGTACTACGACCTTCACACGGTGTAGATAACTGACTATTACTAGTTGAATTTGTACCTCCACTTGAAATTCCACTGGACCCTTGTCCTACTAAAATCCTTCTTCCACAAATTGTAGGTTGTCTAAGTTGTTCTTCTTATTCATATATTTGAGTCTCACATGGGGTTGTTGGTTCCACACTAATTCATATCTAGAATGGAGAGGCTTCTTCTACATCAGACCCTTGACCTCTATTTTTCCTCTTATATGTGGCATGCAAGATTTACTCAATATTCTCCATCGCACAGAGATCCTCTACCTCTTCCCCATCACTGTCCAATCCCTCTCTCTCGGCTACTACACTCTTTTTACTACTGATCTTATATTGGTAGGGTTTCCGCTACGCGTCACTCCTTCTCTATCCATTATCTCCTTGGTCTGTTCCTCATCCATCATAATGGGATTCATTGCTTCCTTCTTCTGGCCTCTCTCTAGATCCCTCTCCATATCTCAGATATTCCTTAGTGCTTCCCCCAGTTCCCCCATGCGCACAGAGTGATTTAGATGTCTGAATCCATTGTCATCACTCCTTTATCATGCAATAAAATCTTGACCAACGTGTAAAGTGATCTAATGTACCTTACCTTTTTTTCCCTTCATTAATTCCTTCTATGTAGAAGTGTAGGACTTCATAGTATCGACTGCAAACTCAGTAATAAATATTGCAACAATATTGTCTAACTAGAAATCCACTGCGCACATGAATTTATTATTGAACCTCTATATCCATGAAATATTCTTAGTATTCCACTCTATTGGTATTATTCAATTAGTTGGATGATTGTACTTCAACCTAAATATCCACTCCTGCAAAAACAATGGAAAATAACAGAAAATGCCTCATGTAAATTAATAAATAGATGCATGTATTGGTGTGATGTATACCTAGAGCTTCTATTGTGTTTCTACGCAAAGTCAAGTTGTTTTGTTTCCAACCATATTTCAATCTCCTGCTTATTTGGATTTCATGGCCTAAACATCCCCTTCTAACATTGCATTCTCTTCATCAAATCCCTTCCAATCTGATACTCTAAGTTTTGTCCCAGAAATGGAACCATTTGTTGTATGTATGAGCATTGACCCGGGTTCTACCTTATTTCTCCAACAAAACCCTAGAAACCAGAAGGAAACACTGTGCATAGAGTGCACAATGCAGTCTCACCCGAGATGGCTTATGGGTGATTGCATGAACTAGTTGTCTGCAATCGTGGAAGGGATGATGCTCATGGGTATGTTAGACATACTTTTTTCTACTTATACGTATCTCTATACTTCAAAATTGATCAGATCTACTATTCCATAACCATATACATTCATTAACATTCAATCTGCAGTAAAATAACACAACTGATCTAGTGCACGTTGCATTCTAACTATAAATGATTCATTCATTCATTCATTCATCATAAATCATATAAAAGAAACACTCCACAAAATGACACAATGTTTTACCATGGTTCACCCACCGTGGGATACGTAAACAAAGATCTTTCAATATCTACTTCTTTATTCATCTTCATCAAGTTTCTTGCACTTATTTTCCTTATTTCCCAATGCACTTCTTTTCCTTGACTTCTAGTTCTCACTCTATTTGTGGTCCCTTTCTCATCTGTCTTCCAAAATTGTTGCACATTTCCCCAAAATATCCTACGCCAACACTACTCCATTCAAGGTACAAATTAATTTTGATATTCCCATATTTGAAGGTCAGATCAATGTGGATGCTTTGGAAAAATGGTTAAATTTGCTTGAAGGTTATTTCTCTATTCACAATTTTTTTGAATGATAAAATATCATCTTTGTGCTCCTCAAGCCTCTCCCCCATGTCAAACATTCATGGGAAAATTATTGGGAGAAAAGTTCCACAAAGGATTCTAGAATATTTGGGGCTAAGCCCACTTAGGATTATTTTATGGATGTGATCAAGGAGTGATATTACACCGTGGGAAACTATGATGACTAGTACATGAAATGGACCACATTGCATCACAAATGAGACCAAACAGTGTCAGAGTTCACAAATACCTTCCATACTTGGAACACGAAGCTGGGTATCAAAGACTCTGATCAACATCTAGTTCTAAAATACCGCAGTGTTGTACACAGATATGTCCAAACCAAAATGGAGTTTTTGGACATTTCATCACTGGGAGACGCTTATCGATATGTCATCAAAATCGAGTAGAAATTTAAGTAACAAAATAAACAAGAGCTTGGGTTTGCAAATCTACAACAACAAAAGTATGGGTGAAGGGGGTCATGTTGCATTTCATTATTGATAGTGGAAGAAAAAATAAACTCATCTCAGTAGAGGTCGTCAAACATTTTCAATTGCTAACAACACCACACCCATAGCCATACAACATCGAGTGGCTTCACCAGGGATGATATCTTCATGTCAGCCAAAAATGTCTCATATCCTATGGCATCAAGCCCTTCAAGGATTAGGTATGATGTGATGTTTCCTTGAGGGATGTCTGTGACATTCTTTCAAACCAACCATATATATGGAAGTTCCATGTTGTTTATGAGTCTCAACCTCGTAGTGTCATTGTTACGCTGGGGATCATATCTATAGGATACCAGAGGTAGTTCTAACTACTGTTTCGACAAAACAATGCAACAAAATTGTCTCTCATATGAAAAAGTTTATCTTCTTCACAATTCAGAAAGGAAGTGAACATAATGAAATTGTGGCCACAATGGCCTCAGTTCAATCCCCCTCTATCCAGCCGAAGAAGATTGATTATATTGAAGAAAAGTACAAATATTCCTTATGTACATAGTCATCTCATGTAGTCAGACTATTTAAAAATGTCCAACCCCTCAAACATCAGGTTTGTGACAACCTTTCACAAACCAAGAAGTGCAACATCTCTAGAAAGGAAAGCAGTTGAACAAGGTTATGATTCAACAAATTATTTCCCATATCCCATGGGAACTCAATTAAATGGATACCATTGCTTCCTAAGGAGGGAGGATTGATCCAAATGGATATTAGTGGCCACCCACCTATTCGAACTGTCTCACATGAAATTTTCATCATTGGCAGTTATTTCCTAGATTTTTGAGTCCTAAACTTATGGGGTCGATTTGAGGCCCTAAAAAACGTTTTTGGGGCTCTCCACAGTCACATTGTAAACAAATTCAAGTGTGATGACATAATATGTAGTACTTGGATAGAACTTTGTAGTGGGATATTGTGTGCCTAAAATGGAGATTGTATACAAACTTTATGACTCCATGAAGTTGTTGTACCAATTTACCCCATTGGGGCCAACATGACTTTTGGCACTTGATCTCCACATTAGGGCCGCAAACATTTTGGATTTTCATCTTCCGGGGGATAGGTTTTTGGATGTTTAGGGTTTTTCCATTTATGTTAAAAAGGCCTTTCAAGACTCATTGTAATCATCTTCTTGTGAATGAGCATAGCCATCACATCTCTTCTCAGATATAAGCTGCCGCCATTCTAGCATGTCATTCACTCTGTAATTTTATAGTTTCTGTACATTCTCTCATTAATAAAAATTGTGCAATACTGTATATTTTTGTTTATAGAAATATCTCTGTATATTTCATTATTATATCTTCGCCTTCATTTTTTTCTAAAAATAAATCTGAATAAGTGGTATCAGAGAAGACTACTCATTGTCATTTCTTAGTGCATGTCCCTGATGAGGTCAGGGTACATAGAGTTGGGTATTGAGATAGTTTCCCTTCAGGACAACCACTCTCATCAGCCAAAGTGGCCTCCCATGGCAGAAGAAAATATCTTTGTGGGAGCATAATATCCCATCAAGTTGTTGCTCGTGTAAGCCCTCGCGTAACAAATGAATGAGATGTTGGAGAATTTCTCCCAAATCCTTCAATGATTGTCGACAATAACAAGTGTGCATTTGTCAAGAATTCGCTTTGGTGGCACTATGCCATTCAAGTTACAAGTTGATTTTGATATTCCCATATTTGAAGGTAAGATCGATGCAGATGCTTTGGAAAAATGGTTAAATTTACTTGAATGTTATTTCCTTGTTCATAATTTTCTGACAGAGAAAATATCACCTTTGCGCTCCTTAAGGATCTCCCCCATGTCAAATATTGGTGGGAAACTTACATGGAGCAAAGTTCCACAGAGGAGTCTGGAATATTTTGGGATGAGCCCACTCGGGATTTTTTTATGGATGTGTTCAAGGAGAAATATTACCCTGTGGCATACTATGATGACCAGTACATGAGATGGACCATGCTACATAAAAAATGGGACCAAATAATGTCAAAGTTCACAAATACCTTCCATACCTTGCACACCAAGCTGGGTATCAAATACTCTGAGCGACATCTGGTTTTAAAATACTTTGGGGCTCTACATAGATGCATCCAAACCAAAATGGAATTTCTAGACATTTCATCATTGGGAGCCTCTTATCAATATGTTTTAAAAATCAAGAAGAAAGCTAAGAAACAAAACAAGAGGGAGCTCGGGTATGCAAATCTATAGCAACCAAAGTATGGTAAATGAATCCCTAACTAATAGAACAACCAAACTCAAGACAATCAGTCCAAGCTGTAGTAAAAGAAGAGAAATTGGAAGATGAAGAAGGACACTTGGAAGTGGTGTGATTGTTGATTAATTGGATTGGTTTTCATTGATGTCAACCCTTGAAGAAGTCTGGTGGAACAAAGGTTTGGGTAATGGACACTAGTTTGTTTGATTCTTAATGGTATGAGTTTTAATATATTTGCAGGTAATACTATTCTAGATGGATAGTACATGTCATGCAATTTCTGGTGGTATGTGGAATGTCACATAACTCCTCACGGTTAGAGATTTATGGCCATGTGAAGTTGGAGAACCCTCATGAGTCATCTAGAAGCCCCAAAAGGTAAAAGTAGTGAAAGTGGTTGCAAAGAAGAAATTATTTAAATAATAATGTGAAGTGATGAGTGTAATATAAGTGAAAGTGAATACAAAATAAATTATTTAAATAACAAAGTTCATGGATAAATTACTAAGTAGACAAGTGGTTAGAAGTGGGTTAGCCCTAAAATAAGGAAAGTGGTTTAAGATGGTTATAAGGTAACCCCTTGAGGAAGCTACACAAAAGTATAAATAAGAGGCAAGGGTCTCTCATTCAATTACACTTGAGAATATTGAATATATACAAGTGACTGAGGTAACCAAAGGATATCTAAGGATGATTTTAGAGAGAAGGTGAATTAAAGAAGGTCGAAATTCAAGGGAGGATAAATTTTTTTGATGATGCTTTCTAAGGTATGTTATTTAGAGGTCATCTCACCATTTTCGCAATAAAGTTTTTTCTAGAATGATTTAGATCAGGAAATATGGAGGTAGTTGAGGAAACATATCCAAGTAGTTGTGATAAAAATTTCATCTAGTGGGTCGTTGCATTTTTGGAGTTACACTCCATGGAAAATAGGGTTTGTGGCTAGTCCTAAAACTAGTCTAAAACAAGTGTTTCAGGTAAAAACGTCATAACTTCTTCATAACAAATCCAAATTTAGTAAGACCAAATTTATTGGTTATATTTTAGTCTATCGTGTTGTTTGTACCATTTTCAGATCCACACAACAAATATTCCGTGAGGAGCATGCTCTACAAGTTTGCTCTCTAGAATAATCCAGACTTCAACAAGGTATGTCATTTTTTCTATAACTCCTTTTATGAGAGGATACAATTAGTGAAACCTGGAGAAATTGCATAAAAGACATTGATGAACATTATATACTATTTTCATATCTTTATTCATTACAGGTAAATAGTTATGATAATTTCAAGTTAGGGTTGTTGACTAATCCAAAATTAGTCATGTGAGACTAAAGTAAAGTTTGATGAAAATGCTAGTCTCTTTTGTTTAAGTTAAGGAAGGTTTGCAAGTATGTGATCGTATACACCAGGTCTATTACATTGTTATAAGGAATATTTGGATGATGAAATTGATGCGGGATTTTGGTTGAGGTACATGTTGGGTACATGGTTGAGACAAGTAGTTGATGAGTTTTCACATACATGAGGTGTATAGTTGATGATGTTGGTACATATTAATGAGTCATAGTTTATGTTTATTTGATGCATGATTGGTACATATTTGGTGCATGGTTGATGCACTCGTTGATGGTACAGGTTGAGGTACAAGTTGATGTATGATACATGTTGGAAGAGGTTATTGGTACAAGTTGTTACTTGTTGTTTGGTGTAGGTTGATTGGCATATGTTTACAACAGTATATCTCACAATGATAGTGTGACAATGGTTCCATCATTCTTCTTATATTTTAGAGTAGTTGGACGAGGCAAGGACAGGTGGTTGTATCCACATTCTGGTTGTATCTGGAGAACATAGGGGGTTGTACCCTCCTTCTAGTTGTAGCCAGATAATTGGGGAGTTGGAGCTTACCTCAGGTTGTAGCCTGAGAAACTAGGGGGCTGGAGCCTCCTTCTAGTTGTAGCTGGAAAACAAAGTAATTTGGTGCTTCCAGTGAATGTAATTCTTAGATACATATAAGAAAAAAAATTATGTGGTTTTCTCTTGCTTTGGGTTTCCATGTAAAAACATTGGTGTACTGTGTATCTGTATGATTGATATTTTTTTCATTGTTTATTTACTTTGCAACTATTGGATGATAATGCTACATTGATATAACACTTTCATTTTATGGTTAAAAAATATTAAATTTCTCTATTACTAATTCACCCCCCTCTCAGTAATCCAACAATTGGTTTCAGAGCAGGTTCCTTCAAAAATCATTTTAACCACTGGAAGAAGATCATGGATTATTATGACAATGGAGTACCATTGTTTAATGGTCAGAATGGGTTAAGTATGAGATATGGAGAAGAAGAATGAAAGTATTTTTACAGGCACAAGGGAATTATATTTGGCTATCAGTCATTACAGGATATGATAATTCAAAAAGGGCAAAGACTGTAGCCAACAAGGAATTGAATAAGAATAACAAAATAGAAATGGATTTCATCTAGGAAGGATTACCTAATAGGGTAAGAGAAAAGGTTGCTAAATTTTTATGAGCCAAAGAACTTTGGGATAAGTTACATGACATATATTCTTCACCCATCGCAGATTCATAAAATGCCAAAGAAGATGCAGGTAAAGATCAAGAAGAAATATGTTCACCATGTCAAACAGATTCAGAAGATGAAGAGTACATAATCAACAGAGGTATGTTGTTTTTCTTTAATTTTGAAAAATGTGGACATCTTGAAATAGAATGCCATGAAGGAAATGAAATGGAAAAACTAATTGAAAAAGAAGACAATTATGAAGCATAATTGACTAGTGCTTTAGATGAACTAAAAAAAGAAAGAGAAGAAAACAAGTCACTCAGGAAAGAATTTATGAAACAAAAGGAAAGTGTTCACATTTTTTATGAAGCCCAACATGTCATCGAGAACTTAATAACTCAGATAGAAGAATCCAGAAAGAACGAAGAAAATATTGAATATCAAAAGCAGCATTTCGAAGCCAACATAGAAGCACAGAAGGAAGAAGAAGAAATGAGAGAGAAGATATTAAAATTCCATCTTAAGGAAATAACTAACAATCTAAACTAGCTTGAGGCAAAGTTTGGTCAAGAAGGGAAAGGACTTGAAGAATAAATAATCACATTAAAAATCTAGCTTGAAGAAGAGAAAAGAACAGAAGAATTCATGAAGTCTCAAATAACGAAGAAAGAATAAGTGGTTGAGAATCTTGAAGAAGAAGTTGTCACATTGAGAAGTAAAATCATCAAGATCAACAAGAATGTTGAAGATATAGAAACATCCACATTAGTTATAGAGAATGAAGAGAAGCACTCTAGGTTTCTAGAAAATAAGAATGAAAAAAACATAAAGGTTTATGTAGAAGTACTCAAAGGAAGGAATCATGGTCAACTAGAATCTAAGAAAACTATTGAAGATACATCTTCAAGAAGACCATCCATGTTCAAGCCACAAATAATCTTCAATCATGATCATGATCAGTTAGAGAAGAAATTCAGAAGGACTACACCACAAAGAATATCATTCACTCGTAGGTATGCAAATTTCTTTTATGGTCATTTTTTTTATTGTACTAATTTTGGACATAAGGTTGCAGATTGGAGGGATTATAAAAGAAATGTCCAAGCAAGAAATGGCTATGTGGCCCCATGTAACATTGAATGTTACAAATGTCATAACTATGGACACATAGCTAGTTATTCTAGAAGCATGATCGATACTTCCATGAAAGAGAACACTGATATCAGATATAAGAAATTATGGATATGAAAACATGAAGAACGGGTGAACAAATAACAAGTCCGAGAGATCGCAATATTGGCAATAAAACGAGATGAAGAAAATTGTATAGAGAAAATTAAAGACGTCAAATACAGAAAGTTTTGGAAAATAAATGAAAGAAAAGAAGGGCGGGTAAATAAGGAACAGGTTCAAGAGATTGTGATTTCAGGAATTGTAGTGAAATAAGAATCCACAGACAGAAAGAAATAAGTTAGATCTTAGAAAGATGATGAATCTACCAATGAAAATGATGATGAATACACATAAGAGAAGGAATTGTTATGAGCCATCCAGCTTAGAGACTCCCAGGTAATATAAATATTAGGCAGGGGAGTCTATGTGTTAAGAACCAAACATCAATATAGCATAGAAAAACCTCAAGAAAAGTACTCAACACCTTGAAAAAGAGATAATTTCAGATAATAAGCCTCTTCGAGGGGGTAACCTCCTTTTACCCCACTTAAATGTTCAAGTACAAGATGATTCAAAATGAAAATGTCTCCTTGGTATATATAGGAGAC
>SNQJ01S0139131.1:36097-61352 GCA_010110895.2 Picea sitchensis | reverse complement strand
ATAAAATAACATTACTAATCTAAATTACAACTAATGGCCTAAAGATGACATAAATAAAATAACATTACTAATCTAATATGCCCCAATTAAGTGGTAATGAGCCAATATTAGGGCTTAACACTATGAGATAGCTATGACAAACCAAAGAACCATCCTTGGAGTAGCTTGCAGAGTTTGAGTAGACAAATCCAGAGAATTCAGTTAGCAGAATTACAATTTGATATATTAATGAGTTGTAGTAGTGAAGACTTCATCATAGTATAGTGATAAATGGTTCATCATTGTGGAATGTTGTGTAGTAGAGTTTTGGACGGATATATGACAGTGGATGAGAGCATGGATTCATAGATTGGTTTAGAGACAAAGGGACATTATCATAATGGATGATAATTACATAGGAAATGGCTTGAACAGTGCTAATCAATTCCAAATTGACAGATATATTTTTTGGACACATGCAGTGCATACAACAATTCACATTCAAAACAGAGTAATGCTTAGAAACAACAATGACAAAATCCTCTATGATCTATGGAAAGGAAGACCAAACAATGTGAAACATTTCATAGTATTTGGAAGAAAATGCTACATAAAAAAAGAAGATGGCAGGATGGGAAAGTTTGACTCTCTTGTGGAAAAATGAGTACTTTTTGGTTACTCAAGTACAAAGAAAGCATACAAGTGTTAAAATATGAGGTTGAACAAAGTTGTGGAAAGCATAAATGTAACAATTGATGAAACAAGTGGACGAGAATCAAAGGAAGAAGAAAATGAATTAGTCGAAAAATTTTATGAAGAAGAATCAAAAGATCAAGAAGATCAGACAGAAGTAGAAGAGCATGTTCATCAAGTGCCTCCAAGTAAACCTAACAAACAAATACAGAATAATTATCCTTCAGATCACATTATCGAAAACAAGGATGCAGGAGTTGAGATTAGAAGAAGAATATGTTCACCAGAACAATTGCACCTAACAATCTTATCTACGATTCAACCAAATAGTTTTGAAGAAGCCAACAAGGATGAATTATGGAATAAGGCCATGAATGAAGAATTGGATCAAATAGAGAAGAATGACACTTGGGAATTGGTTCTAAGACCAAAGAATAAGAATGTGGTTGGCACAAAGTGGGTTTTCAGAAATAAATTGAATGAAGATGGACATGTTACAAGGAACAAAGCTAAATTGGTATGTAAAGGATACACACAGGTTGACGGAATTGAGTTTG
Organism: Picea sitchensis; assembly: GCA_010110895.2. Taxonomy (NCBI): domain Eukaryota; kingdom Viridiplantae; phylum Streptophyta; class Pinopsida; order Pinales; family Pinaceae; genus Picea; species Picea sitchensis. The sequence continues at coordinate 60,123 of SNQJ01S0139131.1, read as the reverse complement.
AAGAGACATTTTCCCTAGTTTCAAGAATGGAAGCAATCTGTTTTCTTTTAGCTTATGCATGCTCCAGGAATATTAAAGTGTATCAAATGGATGTGAAATTAACTTTTTTGAATGGGGAACTTGAAGAAGAATTTTACATCGAACAACCAGAAGGATTTTAGTTGTCAGAGAACACAAATTATGTGTGAAGGAGGCCTTGTATGGTCTAAAACAAGATCCTAGAGCATGGTACTCTAGACTGGATAAATATCTACAGCATTAAGGTTTCAAAAAAGGAAGTGCAGACAACAACCTCTACATCAAGGCAACTCGAGATAGTATTTTATTAATTGAAGTTTATGTTGATGATATTATTTTTGGAAGTAATGATGACAGGTTAAGCCAAAAAATTGCAAAGGATATGCATAATGAATTTGAAATTTCATTACTTTGAGAACTATCCTTCTCTCTGGGTCTTCATATACATCAAAACAACCAAGCAATTTTTATTTCTCAAACTAAGTATATCAGAGAAATGCTAAAGAGGTTCGGAATGGAATATTGCAAACCAGTTACCACTCCTATGCAAACTAGTTGTAAGTTGAGCAAAGATGACGATTCAAAGTCTACAAACCAAAGGAAATACAGTTCTATGATTGGAAGCTTACTATATGTGACAACATCCAGACTAGATGTAATGCAGGCAGTTGGACACGTGGCATGATTTCAAGCAACACCAAAGGAATCACATGTCGTATAAGTGAAGAGAATTTTTAGATATGTCAAAGGAACATAAGAGTTTGGATTATGGTATCCAAAAGGAAAGGATCTATCACTTATTTCCTACACGGATGTAGATTGGGAAGGTTCAATTGATGACCGACAAAGAACTAGTGGACCAACGCTCTACTTGGGTGAGTGTTTAGTATCTTGGCTAAGAAAGAAACAAGCATCTGTATCCTTATCTACATACAAAATAGAGTATATTGCAGTAGCAGGATTTTGTACACAGGTTCTATGGATGAAAAAAATTTCAATAGATATACAGGTTGAGTATGATGAGCCCATTCCAATCTATTGTGATAATACAAGCTCCATTAGTATCTCAAAGAACCAAGTGATGCACTCCAAGACGAAGCAAATTACAATCAGGTATCACTTTCTACAAGAATAGGTTGCATAAAAGAAAATCAGAGTTGAATATGTGGGAAACAAATAACAAGTGGTAGAAATATTTACAAAACTGCTTCCATGAGAGTCCTTTGAGTATCTTCGCTAGAGACTTAGAGTAATTTCTACTCCAAAATGAATGATTTTAAATGCTTATATTACATGTCTTAGATTTACATAAGGAATCACCATAAAGAGGACAGTTCATGTTGGGAGATCAGTTTTAGGAAGAGTTCAGTCAGGGGGAGTAGCCTCGGATGGAAATATACCTTTTCCATTGATGACAAAGGGTGAGAGATTTATCAAATGCGAAGGTAAATTCTTGGAGAAAGAGAACATAGGCATGGTTACAGGGGGAGAATGAGTGATATGACTTCATTATTGCATCAAAGTGGTGCCATCAATGCCAAAGGGGGAGATTTTTTATTAATTGGGTTGGTTTTCATTGATGTCAACCCTTGAAGAAGTCCAATAGAAAATTTCGGTAGTACAAAGGTTTGGGTAATGCATCCAAGTTTGTTTGATGTTTAATGGTATGAGTTTTAATATATTTACAGGTAATCCTATTCTAGGTGGATAGTACATGTCATGCCATTTTCGGTAGTATGTGCAGGAATGTCCCATAACTACTCATGGTTAGAGAGTTATGGCCATGTGAATTTGGAGAACCCTCATGAGTCATCTAGAAGCCCCAAAAGGTCAAATTAGTCAAAGTGGTTTCAAAGAAGAAATTATTTAAATAATAATGTGAAGTGAGGAGTGTAATATAAGTCAAAGTGGATACAAAATAAATTATTTAAATGATAAAGTTAATGGAGAAATTACTAAGTGGAAAAGTGGTTAGAAGTAGGTTAGCCCTAAAATAAGGAAAGTGGTTTAAGATGGTTAGAAGGTAACCCCTTGAGGAAGCTACATAAAATTATAAACAAGAGGCAAGGGTCTCTCATTCAATTACACTTGATCATATTGAATATCTACAAGTGAAAGAGGTAACCAAAGGATATCTAAGGAGAATTTCAGTGGGAAGGTGATGTAAAGAAGGCCAAAATTCAAGGGAGGATAAATTCTTTTGATGATTCTTTCTAAGGTATGTTATTTATAGGTCATCTCACCATTTTTACAATTTCTAGAATCATTCATACCAATAAATATGGATACCGTTGAGGAAACATATCCAAGTAGCTGTGAAAAAAAATTCATCTTATGGGTCTTTGTATTTTTGTATTTACACTCTGTGGAAAATAGGGTTTGTGGCTAGTCCTGAAACTAGTCTAAAACAGGGGTTTCGGGTAAAAACGTCATAACTTCTTTATAATAGATACAAATTTAGTAAGATAAAATGTATTGGTTAGATTACAGTCTATAGTATTCGATGTACCATTTTCATATCCATACAACAAATATGTCATGCGGGGCATGCTCTACAAGTTCTCTCTCTAAAATAAGCAAAAATTCAACAAGGTATGCCATTTTTCTATAACTTCTTTTATGAGAGGTTCCAAGTAGTGAAAACTGGAGGAATTGCATAAAATACATTGAGGAACATTGTGTAATATTTTTAGATCTTTATTCATTATAGGTACATAGTTATGATTATTTAAAGTTAGGGTTGTTGACTAATCCAAAATTAGTCATGTGAGACTAAAGAAAAGCTCGATGAAAATGCTAGTCTCTTGTTGTTAAAGTTAAGGAAGGTTTGCAGGTATGTGATAATATACACCAAGTATATTACAAAGTTGCAAATCAGATTTGGATGATGAAATTTATGAGGGATTTTGGTTGAGGTACATGTTGGGTATATGGTTGAGACAAGTAGTTGATGAGTTGGCACATACATGAGGTGTATAGTTGATGATGTTGGTACATCTTGATGAGTCATAGTTTATGCGTATTTGATGCATGATTGGTACATATTTGGTGCATTGTTTATGCACTCGTTGATGATAAAGGTTGAGGGAAAAGTTGATGTATGGTACATGTTGGCACAGGTTATTGGTACATGTTGGTACAGGTTGTTTGGTGCAGGTTGATTGGTACAGGTTTACAGTAGTATAGCTCACTGTGATAGTGTGACAATGGTTCCATAATTATACTTATATTTCAGGGTGGTTGGATGGGGAAAGGAGAGGTAGTTGTATCCACCTTATGGTTGTAGTCAAAGAACATAGGGGGTTGTAGCCTCCTTCTAGTTGTAGCCAGAGAATTGGGGAGTTGGAGCTTCCCTCAGGTTGTATCCTGAGAAAATAGGGGGTTGGAGCCTCCTTCCAATTGCAGCTGGAAAACAAAGGAAGTTGGTGCTTCCAATGAATATAATTCTTAAATACATATAAGAAAAAGAATTATGTGGTTTTCTCCCACTTTGGGTTCCCACGTAAAAACACTGGTGTATTGTGTATGTGTATGATTGCTCATTTGTTAATTGTTTATTTACTCTGCAAATATTGGATGATAATGCTACATTGATATAACACTTGAATTTTATGGTTAAAAATGATTAAATTGATCCATTACTGATTCAACCCCCTCTTAGTAATCCAACAATGATTTCCACAAAATCCCCTATAACAACATCGATGAATGTCACTCAAAACAGTAATTGGTATCTGAGATCAAAGAAAAAGAGCCAAACCCAGATTCATAATCTAGTGCATATAATAATGGAAGGAGACATATCATAAATAAAAACCCCACTACCACCATCGCAACCACAACAATCCAACTAGAATCACCAGTAGATCATTAAGAGGGGGAGAACCTCTTCCATTCACATTTGTAGGTGAAGGGGAGCTCGTTGCATTTCATTGTTGAAAGTGGAATCCAAAAGAACCTCATCTCATTGGAGGTCGACAAACAATTGGAATTTCCAACAACACCACACCCATATCCATTAAACATCAGGTGGCTTCACCAGGGATGAGATCTACATGTCAGCCAACAATGTCTATTTTCCTATGGCATCAATCCCTTCAAGGATGAGGTATCATGTAATGTTTCCCTATTGGATGTTTGTGATGTTGTTTTGGGCCAAACATATATGTATAAGCACCATGTTGTTTATGAGTCTCAACTTCATAGAGTAATTGTTACTCTGGGGGATAATCTCTAATGGATACCAGACATAGTTTTGACTATTGTTTCGACAAAACAATGTAGAAAAACTGTTTCGCATATGAAAAAGTTTATCTTCTTCATAATTCGTGTAGGAAGTGAACATAAGGACACTATGACCACTATGGCCTTTGTTCAAGCCCCCTCTATCCAACAGAAGTAGATAAAAAATATTGAAGAAAATCATAAGTATTCTTCTTCACACAGTCATCTCATGTAGTAAGACTAGTTAAAAAGGTCCAACCCCTCCAACATCAGGTTCACGACAACCTTCCACAAACCAAGCAGTGTAACGTCTGTAGCAGGGAAAGAGGTTCACCTAGTTTCAGATTCAACAAACATTTTCCCATCTCCCATGGGAATCCAACACAATGGATACCATTGATTCATAAGGAGGGACAATTGATCCATATGGATATTGGTGGCCACCCATCTATTCCAACTGGCTAACATGCAGTTTTCATCATTGGCAGTTGTTTCCTAGATTTTCAAGTCCTAAACTTTTGGGGCTGATTTGAGGTCCTAAACATAGTTTTTGGTGATCCCTATAGTCACACTATAAATGAAGTAAAGTTTTATCAAATAATGTGTAGTCCCCATATATACCTTTCCAATGGGCTATTGTGCACCTAAAATGCAGATCATATGCAAAAGTTACAACCCCGGGAAATTGTTGTACAAACTTACCCCATCAGGGCCCACATGACTTTTGGAAGTTCTTCTCTACATTGGGGCCACAAACCTTTTGCATTTTGATATTCTGGGGGCTAGGTTTTTGGATTTTTAGGTTTTTTCCATTTATATTTAAAAAGGTTTTTTGAGCCTCATTGTAATCATCTTCTTGCAAATGAGAATTGCCATCACATCTCTTCTCAGAGATAAGATGCCACCATTCTAGTGAGTCATTCACTCTGTAATTTTATAGTTTCTATATATTCTCTCATTAATAAAATTGTTCATTATTGTATCTTTGTGTTTATAGAAATATCTATGTATATTTCATTGTTATATCTCCACCTTCATTTCACTCTAAAATTAAATTTGTTTCAGTGGTATCAGAGAAGGATACTCATTGTCATTTATTAGTTCATGTCCTCGATGAGGTCAGGGTACAGAGAGTTGGGTCTCGAGCTAGTTTCCCTTTAGGAAAATCACTCTTGTCAGCCAAAGAAGCCTCCCATGGTGGAAGAAAAGAGAGATGTGGGAGAAGAATATCCCATCAAGTTGTTTCTCATGTAGTCCCTTGCACAACAGAGGAACATGATTTTGGAGAATTTCACCCAAATTATTCAACGATTGTCGACAATAATAGGTGCTTCTTTGTCAAGCAATCACTTTGGAGATGCTACTTTATTCAAGGTACAAGCTAATTTTGATATTCCCATATTTGAAGGTCAGATCAATGTGGATGCTTTGGAAAAATGGTTAAATTTTCTAGAAGGTTATTTCTTTGTTCACAAATTTTTCAATAGAGAAAATATCACCTTTGTGATCCTCAAGGTTCTCCCCCATGTCAAACATTGGTGGGAAACTTACTGGGAGAAAATTTCCATAGAGGATCCTGGAATATTTTGGGTCGAGCCCACTTGGGATTTTTTTATGGATGTGGTCAAGGAGCAATATTACCATGTGGGAAACTATGATGACCAGTACATGAGATGGACCATGATGCATAAAAAATGGGACCAAACAATGTCAGAGTTCAAAAATACCTTCCATACCTTGCACACCAAGATGGGTATCAAAGACTCTGAGGGAAATTTGGTTCTAAAATACTGTGGGGCTCTACACAGATACATCAAAACCAAAATGGAATTTATGGACATTTCATCACTAGGAACCTCTTATCGATATGCTGTCAAAATCAAGCAAAAATTTAAGCAACAAAACAATTGGGATTTCAGGTATACAAATCAATAGCAACCAAAGTATGGTAAAGGCATCCCTAACTCACAGAACAATCAAACTCCATAAAATCAGTCCAAGCCACAAGAAAATAAGATGAACGGGAAGACAAAGAAGGATATTGGGAAGTGGTGTGATTTTCGCAAACACCGCTGGCACAACACTGATGAATGTCACTCAAAACATTCATTGGTAACCAAGATCAAAGAAAAAAAGACAAACCCAGATTTAGAATCCTATGTAGAAAATAATGGAAGGAGACAGATCATCAACGCAGACCCCACTACCACCATCGCAACCATAACAATCCAACCAGAAGCACCAACAGATCCTAAAGAATGGGAGCACCTCTTTTGTTCACATATGTGGGTGAATGGGATCCTGTTGAATTTCATTGTTTATAGCAGAAGCCAAAAGAACTTCATCTCATCAGAGGTCGTCAAATAGTTGGAATTGTCAATAACACCACTCCCACAACTATACAAAATCGGGTGGATTCTCTAGGGATGAGATCTTCTTGTCAACCAACAGTGCCACCTATCCTACGACATCAAGCCCTTCAAGGATGAGGTATTGTGTGGTGTTGCCCCGCTAGATGTTTGTGATGTTTTTTTGGGTCACCCATATATATGGAAGCTCCATTTTGTTTATGAGTCTTGACCTCATAGTGTCAGTGTTAATTTGAGGAATCATATATAAAGGATACCATAGGTAGTTCCAACTAATGTTTCGACAAAATAGTGCAGCAAAATTGTCTCTGATATGAAAAAGTTTAGCTTCTTCGTGATTCGGCATGAGGTGAACATAAGGGAACTATGGCCACTATGGCTTTGGTTCAAGCCCCCTATATCCAATAGAATCATGTCGACTAGATTGAATCAAAGAACAAAGATTCCTTCTGCACACAGTCATCTCATGCAGTCAGACTGGTTAAAAAGGTCCAACCCCTCCAACATCATATTCGTGACAACCTTCCACAAACTAAGTAGTGCAATGTATCCAACAAGGAAAGAAATTCATCAAGGTTCATATTAAACAAACCCTTTCCCATATCCTATGGGAACTCAATGCAATGGAGATCATTTCTTCCTAAGGAGGGAGGATTGATCCAAATGGATATTGGTGGCCACCCTATTAGAAAAAAAGGATCGCGGAGCAATAAAATAAAACAAATGCGTAAATCAAAACACAGAAGATACACAATACAATAGAGACATAGATATACATGGTTCACTCAGTGTGGGATATGATCACCAATTTCTAGGTCATTTCTTTATTAGTATCTATCAAATGAAGGGATACAACCTACAACACACCCGTTGTAACTTTCTCTTCTTTCTCTCACAATCTCCTCACTCAGATTACAATATTCACAATGATGCATAGCTGCAATACATTTCCCTCATAAAATAGGGTTTCATTCTAGGGAAAAAACCCTAACATAACTTCTACTGTTAAATCTACGACCTTATAATGAACGATCCATATTTACAAGGAAATTACAATATACATTTACAAGGAAATTTTCCCTTCGGGGGGATGGACCCCGTAGAGGGGGTAACCCCCCTATGCACTCCTCCACTTGGAGGAGTGTACATTCTTCCAGGATGTAAAGTATTCATGCAGTATAAACACAGTTGAAAACAAAGACCTCTTAATCAAGAAGGTTAACAGGCTCCACAACCAACAATCTCCCACTTGGAAAATGATCTCAACAACTCCATCGATGTTGTATATGTTGGACTATGATCCTTCTTGGACCTGGAAAATTTCTCATCTTAATATTCATTATTGAAGACCAACTGAAATTGAGCAGGAACTCAACTTCTCCCTAGTTACTCCCTTTGTTAACATTTCTATAGGATTATGGTTGGTGTGTATCTTCTCCAACTTCAAATGTCCATCTTCAAAGATAGATCGTATGAAATGGTACCTAAGTTGTATATGATTAGTATTTGAATGGAAGGATGTGTTATTTGCAATATGAATGGCACTTTCACTGTCACAGTACAACATATTATTCTCCTGCTTCTTTCCCAATTCCTCCATAAACCTCTGTAACCAAATCATTTCTTTACTAGCCTCTGTAACAACAACATAATTTGCCTCTGTTTTTGAAAGTGAAACAACCTTTTGCAGTTTCTAAATCCAACTTATTGTTATTTCACCTATAGTAAAAACATACCTTGTGGTGCTCCTCCTACTATCTTTATCACCTGCCATATCTGAATCAAAATATCCCTGTAGAACATTGTCTGAACCTCCAAAACATAATGCATGAATAGCAGTAACTCTCAAATACCTGATAATCTACTTTAATGCCTCCCAATGTTCTTTACCTAGATTGTTCATACACCTTCTCACAACTCCCACTGCATGTGCAATATGTGGTTTTATACAAACCATCGCATACATCAAGCTACCAACTGTTTATGAATAAGGGACCTTGGACATGTATCATATCTCGTCTTGTGTCTTGGGACACATTTCCTTAGTTAATTTGAAATGGATGGCCAAAGGTGTACAAACTAGTTAATCACCCTGAGACAATGTCAATTTGCGACTTTTCATGTCTCTTGTTATTCTCATACCAAGGATTGTATTTGTGTTACACATTATTTTGGTCATCTTAGTGATCCATTGACAACATGTGTTCATGTTTCCAAAAGGATCCCTTCTCCATGAGGAAAGTGCCTGACTTTCTCTTCCCAAAAACCCTATTAAAGAAGATTATCGCATGCTGCATCATAAGAAGGGTGTGACGATGCCCAGTCATCGCACTCTTCCCTAAAACCGATTTGTGATGTCTCTGCAGGCTTCTTTACAGTTGGGGTGCGACAATGTCAAGAGGCTAAGAAAAGGTTGACCTTCACAAAAGTTCTAGAAGGGAATCTTCTAGAAGGTGAGGTGGCATATGTATGGTTTGGATCCTACTCGCTTCTCTTATTTGGTGGTATCATCTTAATCTCTTCAACCATCTCTCTTTCCCATATATAAAGAGGGATTTCTCATGGAAAAGGGTAAGGTTAATGAAGGTTGATTCAAGCAATATTATTATTGAATTGACTAAGAATTGGATGACAACTTCTAATTTAGTTCATACTTGAGAGCTCCATCTTAGTTCATTAAGTCATTGTGGATCTTATTCATTCATGTTTGGAGCAGGTGTGTGTGTTTAAGAAAAGGGTCATCAGAAGGGGACCTTGCAACATCAAGGCTTTGGTTGTAATATCCACTTTCATTATTTATAATACAGTGATATGTTTCTTTCCCATAATACTTGTCTCGTTTTATTGTATGACTCCTTGATCACATACATAGGTTCTCTTTGAGTGTGCTNTCCCTTGCATATCCAATATCACAAGAGCACTGGAGTGAAGCTAGGATGAAAATGACAAGGGGAAGCAATATTTAAACAGTATGTTTCTCATCTCTTGTTAGATAGTAAACTTAATGATTAGAGCTTAGGGAAAGCGTCATATTCTATTATGTTTTGTTATAGATATAGGTGGATCTAGGGAGATCTATTTATGTCCACATTTACCAATAAATCCCATAACAAAATTGGCGACCATACAAGGGATACAACCTCCTTTTGATTTTTTTCTTCCCATTTTCATTTAGCCTACCTTCTTCTGATAACTCTCATTCTCTAAGTATGTGGGGGATCCATTTAGACTCCCTAGGTTTAGAATTTCTTCTGGATTTTTTTTCTTTCTCCCAATTTTTCCAAATTTACAGATATCATCGCATTGTACCTTACTAACAACCTGCGACGAACTTGAGACGTTGACCTCTACTTAGCCAATCCAATGCAAATACATCACACTCTATTCTGCCAGTGCCCTCCGATGACCCTTTCTCGTCGCACTGTGTCTTATGCCTAGCCTGTGACAATTCCTATAGGTTTTGATGGAGTGAGTCATTCTTCCTTTCACCACCTAGATTTCTCTTGGAAGCCTAGTGTGAACTTCCTATTCCCATGATTGATTGATTCTTGAGTTTGGAGCTTGCTTGTAGTTGGTTTTCAGTGATTGAATGTCTTTCTTTGTTTTTTGCAAGTTTTGGCTCATACTCATTGTCACAAGGATATAATCTCGGATCTTCATCTGAGTGCTTGTTTGACAAAGGGTCTTTGGTTTGTCTTGAGTTTTAGATTCATTTTTTTTGTCAAATTGTTTGTTGATTAAGAAACGTTTCTTTCATGCTTATGTCGAGAGCTTTTCTTGTCTTTTTTGTTTTGTTTACATTGTGAATTTGATTTGGGAACGATATTGAGAATGTCTTGATTTTATTGAATTGCATTTTCCTTTCATTTTCACGTCTCAGATCTTGTCCTAGAAGGGAAGAACCAAATTCATTTATTGTTTTAGCAATATCTTATAAGAAAAAAATTTACATTCGAAATATAAGAAGAAATTAGAAAATTTGTAGTTCATGATTATTTGGAATTGTGTTCATTCAAAATTAAGGATTGCAATTAGTAGCTTGTTGTACTTCGAAAGAAAAATACCTTCTCCTTACATTAACTAGAGTTCATTGAATTGAAAAATTGCACATTCATCTCTTTTTGCATTTTATTGGGTCAAGGTCATAACATCAATAGTTTCACTTCCATCTCCTTTTTTGAGTAAGCAACAACCTCTAAAACACATCGTAAATCTAAAATTTAATTAGTAGATTTTATTTTCTAGGGATCTTTTACACCAACATTAGCTAGGATAGCGCTTTGGGATAGGTTGTGAGGTACACTCTCCAAAGCATCAAGACACACAATAGTATCTTTTGATAAGGATAGTTCAAATCCAATTGCTACATTTTGTCCTGGGAAGCCCTTCTCACAGAAGGGTCAAACCTGAGGTCGCATTAAGATTAGCAGAGTTACTCTCCCTGATTTGTTGGTCTTGGTGTAGAGATTGTGCATATTATGGGGGTTGCTTGAAGGTATACCCACAATGATGAGTGGAATCCTTTCAAGTTGATTTTTGGTTAGATACCCTACCTTTTCACGTGGATCGAACTGTCGACTATTTCCCTAGGCATCATTGTTGTAGTTGGTAACCTTAGTAGCCTATATATTTAGAGTCTTTACATGAGGTGATTGTGGAGGGGAAAGTATTCACGATACCTAGAATCGACGTTGACCAGGGTCACAGGAGCTCCTTGGAGGCTATACCCACGATTATGTGCTTGCACCAGGGTGTAAGTCCATTAAGCATGTCGTCAACATAACTTTCCCACCTGCTTATCCTATCCCCTTCTTGTCTCTATTTCATGACGTTGGATTTCATCACCAACTAGTGACTTTGAAATAAGAAAGTTTGTTTGCTTGGTTTGATTCTTAGATTTTATTAGTGAGTGATGTATGTTTTCTCTAGTTGGCCATAGATTTTTTCCATTGTTTAATTGGTTCAGCCAACATCGGCCTTCACGGTTCATGTAGGATGAAAGGGTTGCCCCCAAAAGATCTGGAAGGATACCAACCTTTGCTTCCTAATTCACCAAAAAGCTCTCCAGAGGGAGTAGTCAACCACGAAGTTGATTTAGAAGTTTGAGTCACACACTCCTTGGAAGGATTTCAAATTATTTTGGACTCCTTAGAGTCTTTTCGCCTCCCCGTCAATCCAACATTGAGTGTTTCACGAAACCCATGTATACCCTGGGTGAATTCATTTGGAGAAATTGTTCCTATTGAAGAAACTAAAGTACTGACCGGACCTAATGCATGATCTAGAGTAGAGGATCCACTTTTTCAAAGTGAATCATTTAGGACCCCGATTTACACTGTTGGACCTTCTGGTTTTGGTTCTATCCCTTTGATAGTACATGATATGTACGGTAACCTAGGAGAAATTCTTGATCGACCTATGGCATCACAAGTAACTGAAATATATGTCACATATATGGTACCTTTGGACCATTTCATTGGTATTACTAGTAGTGTCACCACTGTTTTAGATCAAATGTTGATTGGTTCTCAATCAATCCCTACTCTTCAGATGGACCATTCTACTATGGTCTCACAAGCTACCAAGATTCCTACCAGAAATGTGGCTATCTCCCAAGCTCCGATTGGGACACCACTTCCATGTAGACTAAATCCATCACTTCCCCTTGGGTATAGAGATTTGAATGCTTTTGTTCCTATCCCTACCTAGGTTCCATTCGGAATTTTTGTTCCTCCTGGGTATAATGTTGTTGTCGGCTTTGTTCCTACACCTACTCAAGTTCTCTCTAGAGGGCTTTATGTGCCTCCTCCACCTTTGCTTGGAGGATTTGTCTCTAGTGGCTCCAATCTAGTTGGAGGAACCAGTCATTCATTCACTTATGGTTACCAGATTCCTATTGGAGGTCATTCTCAAGTTGGGGCACAAACTCAACTTGGGGGACAACCTCAGGTTAGAGTCCATAACCCATTGTATGGACATAATGCACCTAGATCACAATCCCAACTTTGGAACCTTCCTTTCCAAGGAAATCCACAACCGTCTTGGGGGAAACTTCCTCAAATTAACTCTTTTGTATCCCCTAACTTCGGCCAACCCTATCCAGGCTCCTTGAATCCCACTTGGGGTCAGGGTGTTCAATCTATCTCCCCTTAGCAAAGGAACCCCTCTACCCAACCCAAACTTGCGGGCTATATGTCCCAAAACCATCCAAAAATGAGTCTGTCGGGACTGTCTAATTATTTGTAGACTACTTACGATCCTACTGGTATACCTACGAGACTTCCCCCTCAAAACTATTGGTTTCCACAAGTGAACTGATAGTTGGCTTTCCTGGCCAATTTGGATTTACCTAATCTGTCTAGGATTTTGAATGATCCTATCTTACATTATCCTCATTGGCCCATCATACCAGCCAAGTTACCGTCCGACATTCCTAAATTTGACGGTCAAGAAGGAGAAGATCCTAATAATCATGTTATGACTTTTCATCTGTGGTGTTCATCCAACTCCTTGATGGATGACTCCATCATACTGCGACTTTTCCATTGAACTCTCACGGGTTTAGAAAAAAAATGGTACATTGAGTTACCTCGAGGTTTCTTTAATGAATTTAACACCCTAGCCATGGCCTTTCTGACACATTACCAATTGCCAATTCGATACGAGACAGTAACCAAAATTTTGAGTTATTTCAATCAATCCTCATCCACTCATATTTCTGATCACATCCATGAGTGGAGGAGGAGAAGACGTTTAATCAAAGTTCCTCTTCCTAATCAACTATTAGCCGATTGGTTTACCAAATCACTCATTGGACCCATTTCACATGATTTCACCATGGGTGGGGTTGTCACTAAAGAGCAGGAGATTAGTTGTGCTCAATATCTCTATCTCGTTTATTCGCAAACGAGAACACTTTACGATTTGATCCCTGATGCTCCTCGTTCTTCCACAAACCCTACCCCAAAACCTCCAGTAGCCTCTCATGTTGTTAATGGTGTGATTGGTACCTTCCACGATAAGACCTAGTCTTTGCTCACCAATCGAACCAATCCCAAATCTAATAATTCCAATGCACAAAGTAATCCTACTCCTACTCCTTCCACCGGTAAGACTGCTGAAGTTAATTCTGTTCAATCCACGCCTGTCGAGAGAAACCCAAATAAAAAGAAAGGAAAGGGTAAGAATAAGGAGGACAAGAATAATAATCCACAATTTGATAAATCCAAAACACAAACTGTTGATGAGAAAGACAAACATAAGCCTCGTTACCCTTATCTTATCTGTGGTGATGACCATTACACGAAAGATTGTCCAAGACGTGTCGAGGTTACTAAGTTCCTCCAAGGAACTGGGAAAACATCTACACCTGTCATTTTGTCACAACCTTTCTCTTCTCAACAACAAGCCCAAATGGTTATTCATGACCAAGCTACCCCTTCTACATCATCCTATGTCCTTATGTGCACTGGTGACTCTAAAAAGAATGAAGTTGCAGTCTCAAATCGAGCCAAAGATTACTCTCCAATAAAAGAGAAAGTTGATGATATACCACCTTCATTTGTTCAACCTTCTCCCCCAAATTCACCTCCCAACGGTCTTCTTCATCTCGAACGACCGAGTCTCGATACAGTCCTTCGCCCTCCTCCCAAGGGCATTGTTCAAAAGTCTGTGTTTAACCCTCACGCCCATGTTGCACAAAACTACAACATTGTAGAAGATCTTGCGCAATCACCCTCTACGATGTCATCTCTCGAAGTCCTTCAAAGTTGCCCAACTCAACGGAAGGCACTATTAAAGGCCATCGGTGGAATTGATCCCACATATACTAATCTCATAATATTTGACCTGGAATATCACATTCCAAGGCTTCCTCCTAAATTAGCATTCTAGATCCAAGTTGCTATTGAAAACAATAATATTTGTAGAACTATTATTGATGAAGGAGCCTCGACTTGCGTCATGTCCATCACTTGTTGGAAATCCATTGGCTCTCCTACCCTTACTGAATCACACAATACACTTAAATATTTCAATGGTACAGGATTTAAACCCTAGGATGTTCTTCCCTCATTGTCTATTACATTGGAAGGTAAATCGGTCAATGTTGAGGTTGAGGTCTTCGATGCACCTCTTGACTATAAAATTTTACTTGGTCATAGTTGGATTGATTCCATGCGTGCAGTTGTGTCTACCATTTTCTGTGTGGTATGTTTCCCCCACCAAGGAAAGGTCATCATTGTCGACCAACCAACCTTCTTTAATTCTGATTCTCGTACTAGCAATGTTCCCTTTATTTCGAAGACACCTCCTGGTTACGAGAATGTCAGCATTGGTCTTTTGAAAGATTCAACTTTGATGGGTACATTTCCAATCCTACCACCCAATATCCCCCCTCCTTTTGTTGCCTCTATTAACATGATATCCACCACCGTTCGTGAAGCCCCTGATTCATACGACCCATGGGCAGTACCTAGCTCTGGTGATTACTCTCATTATGACGACAAGATTCCTTTAAGTCTGGTCGAATACGCTTACCAAGATATTCAATCGACAAACCCTTCCCCCCCTTCTCTCTGTGATTCATATCCTGGTCCATTTCATGTGATGTTTCCTACTGATGAGATGATCATGTCGGTCATGCCTATGGAAGACACCCACTGGTATGATGGACATCATCAATCCATTCTCTTCCTAGAACCTGACACCATAGAGAGTTACCAGCGTATTTCGACTCCGTCGACCATTGTAGTTATTTGCTCAGTTCCTTAGTCATCACACGATGTTTGGTGTGAAGGGAACTTGAGAAACATTTCACCTACCATTCCTCTTGACATATATATTAAACCCATATTCATGGACAATATTCATATTGGAGCCTCTTGTTCTACCAACGAGGTCCACTAATATAAATCCTTTTTCCAAGAATTTCACGATGTTTTCGCCTGGAGTTACGAAGAGATGCTAGGTATCGATCCTGATATCATCATACATGAGATTAATACATACCCAGATGCTAAACCTATTCAGCATAGAATTTTCCCAGTGCACCCACACAAAGATTCTGCTATCAAGCTTGAAGTTGAAAAACTTCTTAAAGCTGGGTTTATCTATCCCGTGGCTTTGACTGATTGGGTATCCAATCTTGTTTCGATGAATAAGAAAAAATGTACCATCCATGTCTGTGTATATTATAGGGACATAAATAAGGCTTGTCCTAAGGACAATTACCCAACCCCCTTCATTGAACAGATCGTCGATGACTATGCCAGCAGTAAAATATTCCCTTTGATGGATTGTTTCTCCAACTATAATCAAATTAACATCTTACCCACAAACCAACATAAGACTACTTTTATTTTCCCTTAGGGGACCTTTGCCTATCGAAAATTACACTTTGGTCTCAAGAACGCTGGCGTGAATTTTCAACGTGCTATGTCTTATAATTTCCGTGATATTAAGCACATTGTGAAACCCTATCTCGATGATCTACCAGCACATTCCATTCATCGCCAAGATCACCCTGAGCATTTCAGGGCCATTTTCGTACGTTGTCGTTATTATCGTATCCTCTTAAACCCACAAAAATGTGTTTTTTGTGTGGAGTTTGGTCGAATCCTTGGTTTTATTGTGTTGATACATGGTATTCATGTAGACCCTTTGAAGGTTGAGGCTATCCTTAATATACCTCCTCCTTCCACTTTATACCAGCTCCAAAATTTGCAAGGGAAGGAAAACATTTTACGTCGTTTCATCCCAAATTACGCTGAACTCATGAAAGGATTCACTCGGCTACTTAATAAAGCTTACGAGTTTGTATGGGACAATACCTTGCCTTAACCCGTACACCCTTACTGTTTCCCCCTGACTATAGTCGGGATTATTTCCTCTACTTAGCTGCTTTGGACTCTACCATTGCCATGGTCTTAGTCCAAGAGGATGATTTTCATGAAAAACATGTCATATACTATTTGAGTCGGAGTCTCACGACTACTGAAACCAAATACCTACATGTGGAGAAATTGGCCTCGATAGTTGTTCAAACTGTCCAATGTTTTTGTCATTATATCCTATTATGAAAAACCACTGTTATTTTTTATTGCAACCCTATGCATCACATCCTTACACAAAAATTTCTAGGGGGAAATTACTCCAAATGGATAGTGATTCTCCAGGAGTTTGAATTGGAATTTGAACACGCTAAGTCCAATAAATCTTTGGTTTTCACAGAACTGATATGTGACCTTCCCTCCACTGAGATAGGGCATGTGGAAAAGGATTCCTTACCTGATGAATCCATTTTTCTTATCAGTTCTGATGACATATGGTATGGATATATCATTATATTTCTCCAGACTCAAAAATTTTGGCCCGATCTCTCTAGTATAGATCGTCGTCGCATACGCTATCAAGATCGACAATACATCATTCTCGATGATACCCTTTATCATCATGGTATTGACTCCATTTTCTAATGATGTCTCACTTACGATGAAGCTGAGAAAGATTTGAATGACTGTCACTTTGGAGCATGTGGTGGTCATATGTTTGGGTATGCCACTGCCCAAAAGATCTTATGAGGGGCTTATTTCTGTCCTTTATTTAAGGATTGCATTACTGTTGTCTAGAAATGTCATGCTTACCAAACATATAATGACAATATAAGATCTCATCCTACTCCTTTACATCTTGTAGTTTCCATTGGTCCATTCGCCAAATGGGGAATTGACTTCATGACATGTAACCCTCACTCGATCGGGGGGCATGGATACATCATTGTAGTTGTGGATGATTTCACTAAATGGGCCGAGGCGATGCCTCCATTTCATAACACTGGGAAAAATGCAACATTGTTCATATTAAATCATATCATTGCTCGATTTGGTATCCCTCAAGATATCGTTACCGATCACGATAGCCATTTTCGGAACTTCATGATGTCCGAACTTACTAAAAAGTTGGGTCTTCACCATGAAAACGCAACCCCCTATTACCCACAGGCCAATGGCCAAGTTGAAGCAATCAACAAAGTTCTCATTACTATACTTCGACGGATGATAGGAATTCATAAGACAACCTGGCACATGATGTTGTTCTCTGCATTGTGGGCCTATCGAACATTTGTCAAGTCTGCCACAGGATTTACACCTTTCCATCTAGTTTATGGTATCTAGGCTATCTTGTCGATTGAATGTGAAATACCTTCTTTGAAACTGGCCGTTGAACTTCTCCCCAGTACCTCCGCTGAAGAAGAGTGTCTTTTGTATTTAACGAAATTAGACGAAAACCGTCATGATGCTGCCCTAGTTATTGAAACTTAGAAGAAACGTGTTAAATCCCAATACAACAAGCATGTCAAGCCACGTGTTTTTTCTAAAGGTGATCTTGTTCTCCTTTATGAATAGGATCGTGATTTGCTAGGGGCCGGTAAATTCGAGGCCATGTGGTGAGGTCCTGACATTGTCAAATGTTTGTTGGAGAAGGGAGCTTATGAGCTAGTTGATTATGATGGAATCCCTTTG
The DNA here is from genome assembly GCA_010110895.2 of Picea sitchensis. Taxonomy (NCBI): domain Eukaryota; kingdom Viridiplantae; phylum Streptophyta; class Pinopsida; order Pinales; family Pinaceae; genus Picea; species Picea sitchensis. The sequence continues at coordinate 41,990 of SNQJ01S0139131.1, read as the reverse complement.
AGTGAGCCCAAAAATGGTCTTTACTTAAAGAAGTACTATGCTTAAGTCATTTTTCACATGAGTGCTTATACTTTTAGTGTATCATACTCTTGTTTGTTTTTTCGTTGTTTGGTTTCGACCTTCATCTGCTTACCTTGCGTTGTGTTTGGTTTCTAGATGCCAGTGTCTTCACTACCCTACATTGGCTTCACTGATGGCACTAGTCGTAGTACTCATAACTTAGCATCTGTTGCTTAGGCAATCTACGCACATACAGATGAGTTAATTACTCTACATGGTGTTTTCCTTGGTCATGCAACTAACAATATTGTAGAATACAGTGCAGTCATCAAATTATTGACCAACGTTGTGTCACTTGGAATCCACCATCTTGTTGTACGAATCGATTTGCAGTTAGTGGTCTTATAGTTGAATAATGTTTACTCCATTCGAAGTCCTACGTTATTAAGGGTATATTTACGAATTTGCCTCTTGGAACGTTATTTTGATTACATTGAATATCAACACATTCATAGATGTCTAAATACATTAATAGATGCATTGGCTAATTATGTGTTAGACAAACATCTGAGAAATTTATAAAATCCAATCACACTTTGTATATACAACAAGTAAGCCGGTATAAACCTCATATATATAGAACAATAAAAGTTTTTACAAAAAGTGTCTTTGTTCGAAGACCAAAATGTCAAAAATGTGAAGCACGTGGCTTCATATACAAATATAGCATCAAGGATATTGATCACGATAACATGCGACTACCCGTGCTACTCTATGGAGAAGTTGACCGATGGTTACAGATACACCCATTGTATGACGTTGGTAATGCTTCGGGATCTCATCAATAGAGGCATCTGGGACATCTACAGTCAGCCCCTCCAAGTTTTGTTCTATAGACTCGTAGTCAGCAGTGGCTAATCCTTCTACCTCGACTCTCTCCCCTCGCCTCTGAATGGGAGATGAACCTGGAGGTCGGTGAGGTCCCACATCTGCATCATCAAAGACCTTTTTTAGTCATCAATTAAAAGACATAAAAACATTTCATATTTAAAAATTATAAAAACAAAATGTACTTCTTATCTATGTTCCCCCACTGAGAACCTTCAGGAATAAACAAGTCTGGATCACCTCATAAGTCCAAGCCAACATATGCATAGCCATCTACCATAATCATCTAGGGCCTCAACTAATCAAAGAAAATTTCATTATACCTGACGATAGGACCAGTCACATGTCGTGCCATGAGGTCACACCACCTCTTCATTCTTGGATCCTATGGGGCCAGTATGCCCCACTCTACTTGTAGGCATAAGTGTGGAATTCTCTCCAGGAAGAAGGACACCAAAACCAACCAGTATCTAAATTTTTTCAAGTCACCTCTTCTACACTTGGTTAACTGTTTCTTCATTCTTTTGAGAACCCCATCACTCCAATTGAAAAATCGGGGCTCCATGCATTCCAGCGCATACTTGAAATCTATCTAAAGGTCCATATGGGGAGCTGCGCTCCCCGCCATATGCACAATGGTGTATAGGATAGTCCGTAGAGGTAAGTCATGAACATCTCAGATAGAGACCTTGACGCTATGTCTCTCAGTGTCTGGCACGCAATGTGCACTGACATAATGGCTCATAGGCTCACCACCTCCTATGTTACCTGTCAGTGTAACTTGAGCCCCTCGGTGAGACAACCTGGTCAAGAAGTGGATATCCTTGATATCTATCTCAAGAATGTGATCCCCCACATGAAATACTTGATGGTCTATGTCCCACTTATGGACTAAGTACTTCAGTAATCTCAACTGGGCACTCATGCCCTTGATCTTGAAGAATTTTAGAAGTCCACACTGTCGGAGGGAATTTACTTTTCTCGGCTCATTCCCAAAAAACTAATCTTGATCCTCATGTTCTCTCTCTCACCATTCCAACATCTTTACTGTAGAAAACCTGAAATGGAACATAAAAGAGGCATTAGCATATTCATCTCTCTCCTAGAAAAAATTTATTGGCCGAAACATCTTAAAAAAAAAAATTGTTTTGCACACGTCCCATGCTAGCTCTTCCGTATAGTGTGGAGTTGTCGCACTGTAGCTTAAGGGTCATCTGCAATGACCCTCGGTCGTCGCAGGGCATGATACAGGGTGCCTGCGATGACCTTCGGGCGCAAGTACCTTAGAAAATGCAACCTAAAAAGACATTTCTAACCAATGAAAAGTAAAAATGAATCCATGAAAAGTTGAAGGAGATGAAAATTACATGTCCTATGGAGACCCTTCGCCAAATGATCAATCGTGCCTCTCACAATCTGTAGTGGAAGTTTGAGGTAAAAAGAGGGTTTTGGGAACAAATTTTGGGTGGAGTAACAGTGAAATGGTAAAAGAAGTTTTTACCCCATTTTATTAGCTTTTTACTGTTCCATTTCCTTTTTTATTATTTTATGTATTTCACCTAAACCCTAGACTTCTAATGGTGTTACAAGTGTTTGATCTTTTGTACGTGAGAAACCTAGGAGGGTAATTTGAATAGGGATACATAGTTTTGGTTCTCTTTATACATTTTTCGTCTGTACATATCCTTTTAGAGTTTTTCAGGAAAACCTTTGAGCTTAGCTTTTGTTCTTTCTCATGCTCGTAAATCAATGAGAACGTAGTGAAGTATACTTTTGTCATTTTTTTGTACTCGTGATGGTAACACAAAAAAAAAAACCTATGGAGTATCCTTTAAGCTCTTTTCACACTCCATAAAAACTAAAATATTTCTGAGCGGCCTTATTCTTTTCATGCTCGTAAAAGTATTTGAAGAAAACATTTGATGGGCGGTATATTATCACCTTTTCAGTCTCATCAGATTAACTTACAAAAAAATAATTTTCAGAGTCCTCTTTAAGTGTTTTTCAGACTCTCTAAACATGAAAAACCACTGAGTTTTCTCTCTTTGGACTCGTTAAACAAACATCAAAAGACCCATATGGGACCGAACCACTCCTTCTTAGGGTTCGTTAAACATACTCCAAGGGACTCATCTGAAGGATGAGCTTACATAAAAAAGCATATGTTATCCTCCTCAAGCTTGCGTAAAAATAAAGAGGTACTCGCCATAAATGGTGGGGGAAAATTTGGGAAAGAAATTTGTCTTTGTGTCTGTGTTAGTGGTAGTAATAGTTGCTCTTGAACATGACACCCCACTTCATCATTTGAATCTGGTTTGGTAAATCCATTCGTCTCTCGTTTGACTATCTACATGTCCATATGTTAGGTCCTCTTTGATTCAATGCTGCCAAGTCCATTGTCATGCTGTTTATATGTTCAAGAGAAGTCTAGCCTTAATAAGCCTCCTACTGAGTTGACCATCTACATCTATAAATTTTCTGCCATGTCGGCCTTCCCTATGTCAGTTTTGAATCATTTCATGCTCTAATCTATCTCAAATCTATTACTTATTTCATGTCATTGATGGGGGATACATCAAGACCCTCTTGTGACAAGTCTTTTCCTATCGAATTCAGCTCATTATCTAGGAATAAGACTTAGAAATTATCGAGTGCCTTGTTAGAAAAACAGGATCGTGGAGCAATAAAATAAAACAAATGCGGAAACAAAACACAAAAGATACACAATACAATAGAGACAAAAATTTACGTGGTTCACCCAGTGTGGGCTACGTCCACCAGAGAAATTGCCAGGTCCTTCCTTTATTATTATCCAGCAAATGAAGGGATGCAACCTACAACAAAACCCGTTGTAACTTCCTCTTCTTTTTCTCACAGTATCCTCTCTTAGAATACAATACTTGCCATCATGCATAGCCACAATACATTTCCCTCATAACAGAGGGTTGCCTTCTAGGGTAAAAAACCCTAACATAATTTCTACTGTTATACCTGCAACCTTATAATGAACGGTCCAGATTTACAATGAAATTACAATATACATTTACAAGGCAATTTTTCCTTCGGGGGCTTCGCCCCCTAACCCCCATGGGGGGACGCTAACCCTGAAAACTCGTAGGGGGCCCACTTGTCCCCCGAACCCTGCAGAGGGGGTACCCCCCTTCTGCACTCCCCTGTGTGGAAGAGTGTACATACTTCTGGGGTGTAAAGTATTCATGGATTATAAACACAGCTGAAAGAAAGGACCTCTGAATCAGGAAGATAATCAGGCTCCACAACCAACAATTTCCCACTTGGAGACTGATCTCAACAACTCCACCGTTGTTGTATATGCTAGACTCTGAACCTTCTTAGACCTGGAAAATTTCACATCTTCATATTCATTCTTGAAGACCAACTGAAACTGAATAGGAACTCAGTTTCTCTCTGGTTACTCCCTTTGTTAACATGTCTGCTGGATTCTGGCTAGTGTGTATCTTTTCCAACTTCAAATGTCCATATTCCAAGGAGAATCATATGAAGTGGTACCTCAACTATATATTATTAGTCTTCGAATGGAAGGCTGAGTTCTTTGCAAGATGAATTGCACTCTCACTGTCACAGTACAACCTGCTATTCTCCTGCTTCTTTCCCAATTCCTCCATAAACCTTTATAACCAAATCATTTCTTTACTAGCCTCTATAGTAGCAACATACTCTGCCTCTGTTGTTGAAAGTGAAACAACCTTTTTCAGTTTTGAAATCCAACTTACTGTTGTTCCAACTATAGTAAAAACATACTATGTGGTGCTCCTCCTACTATATGTATCACCTGCCATATCTGAATCAACATATCCCTGTAGAAAAGTGTATGAACCTCCAAAACATAATGTATGAGTAGCAGTACCTCTCAAATACCTGAGAATCCACTTTACTGACTCCCAATGTTCTTTACGTAGATTTTTCATATACCTACTCACAACTCCCACTGCATGCGCAATATCTGGTCTTGTGCAAACCATTGCATACATAAAGCTGCCAATTGTTGATGAATAAGGGACCCTGGACATGCATTCTATCTCCTCCTTTGTCTTGGGACACATTTCCTTACTTAATTTGAAATGGATGGCCAAAGGTGTACTAACGGGTTTTTCATTCTGCATTCTAAACCTCTCCAACACCTTCTTTGTGTACTCACCTTGAGACAATGTCAATTTGTGATTTTTTCTGTCTCTTGTTATTCTCATGCCAAGGATTTTCTTTGCAGCACCCAAATCCTTCATCGCAAATGAATTGGCTAATTTATTATTGAGAATATTTATATCCTGCATATTAGACCCTGCAACAAGCATGTCATCTACATACAATAGAAAGATAATATAACTTCCATTTTCTAGCCTTTTAAAATAAACACAGTGATCGGAATGACATCTACTATAACCATGTTCTATCATAAACTTGTCAAACTTCAAATACCACTGCCTTGGAGCTTGTTTTAGGCCATACAAGATCTTCTTCAACCTGCATACCAAATTCTCCTTCCCTTTGACCTCATACCCCTATGGTTGCTGCATATAAATATCTTCCTTGAAATCCCCATGGAGAAAAGTTGTTTTTACATCTAATTGTTCAAGATGCAAATCTTATACTACCACAAGACTTAAAATATTCCTAATTGAAGTTATTTTAACAATAGGAGAAAATATTTCATCAATATCTATACCTTTCTTTTGTGCAAACCCCTTTACAACAAGTCTAGCCTTGTACTTCTTTTCTCCTCCATCTTCTTCCTTCAACTTGTAAACCCATTTATTATGCAATGCTATTTTTCCCGCAAGAAACTGAACCAAGTCCCAAGTCTAGTTATTTTCCAAGGAATCCACTTCCTCTTTCATGCCTTGCTCCCACTTCTTTTTGGTGTCTACCTGCATTACCTCTTCATAACATTCTGGTTCACCAGAATCAGTCAACAATAAATAATACAATGAAGGAGAGTATCGTTCAGGGGGTATACTTAACCTGGTAG
>SNQJ01S0139131.1:18188-32412 GCA_010110895.2 Picea sitchensis | reverse complement strand
TCTCCTTCCCTTTGACCTCATACCCCTATGGTTGTTGCATATAAATATCTTCCTCCAAATCCTCATGGAGAAAAGTTGTTTTTACATATAACTATTCAAGATGCAAATCTTCTACTGCCACAAGACTTAAAATAGTCCTAATTGAAGTCATTTTAACAACAGGAGAATATATATCATCAAAATATATACCTTTCTTTTGTGCAAACCCCTTTACAACAAGTCTATCCTTGTACCAATTTTTTCCTCCATCTTCTTGATGCAGTCGCACCCGCAGGCACACCCGCTCATAGGATCTTCTCTTTACTCAGCCTGAAGAACACTAACTGGTCCTTCTATTTCCCTATCGGGAAATCTGCCCCATAGATTCTTCGCGTGATCCCCCTTTCTTATTTATCGGGGAATCGAAACTCACGACTTCACAAGTCCAATGGTCGAGCGTTGCACTATCGAATCCCCAAGACCCGATACCTCAGTCAATGCTGACCCTCTCTTTACCCTATCGAAACTTTCCCTATCGCAATTTCAGTACTCGCGATACCAAGCAACTCGTCTTACTGACTCCCGATACCCGATACACCGAAACTCTGGAGCACACGTGCGAGTTGACTTTTCCACTTCCCGTCACTTCTATCGGGATTTCGGGGTTTGCGGGATCGCGAATCCTAATGTCAATGGGTTTGGGACTTTACTTTTCTCGAACTCCGATATGGCGTGCCACCTTTCCTCCAATCGCCGACTCCACTGTGGCCCACACACACCGCCCTTTGACTGTCGGGATATTGCGTATCGTGATATCGCAATTCTTGATGCAAAAATTTGGAGCCTCGACTCACGAAACCCTGATCCACGATATACGCGTGAATCCAACGATCCTCTTGGCCCTGATCAATGGCTCCGCCCCTCCTGAGCTTGGAACCTTTTTGGGTATATGTCGTCGTATCTTCCCTGCACCTCTCCAAGATCCAACGGCTTACGGTGATTCACGAATTCTCCTCGGGGAATTCTGACCGTCCGTTCCTTCCTGATGAATTCTATGAAATGAATCAAGTACTTCCACCATGAAGACTTGTTCACTTGCGTGCAAACTTGCAATGCCTGCTTGAATACTTCCACCACAACTTCTCTGTGCAATCCTTCGACGAATTCGAAGACCTATCCTTCCTGAGCTTTCCACAACTTTCAAGTTCTCATAAAGAAACTTTGCATGCACTCCTTGCGGGGACCCTCCAACCACGTCTGAGTATTGGAGTCTTCAAATCTGCACACACCTGCAGCAGCAATCCTTTAAAGACTCACTCATGCTCGAAACCTTGATGCCTTCACTTGGCCTGCGCACTCCTTGCACGGCTCCTATGCTCAACTTCACCCTTGGGATAAATGAGAACAAAACTTAAACTACCTAAGCCTTCTGTCATCGCACTCCTTGCGGACACTTCAACTACACTCCTTGCAGGAATCTCTGGCTCAGATAGGGAAACAATTGAAACTCATTCCATTATCCTTTCAGATTTCACCTTCAACATGAAATCACATACCCAACAATAAGGCAAATGCATAACAGGAAAACAACCACGTCCCATGAGCACATCATTTAACATCAACACACAGAGAAAAGACACAAAACCATGGATTTGAATCAACTTCTCCTATTAATTCAAGATCTATACATGGATGTTCTTCTACAACTCTCTGCTATTCTCTTGTTCTCTTCCTGCTTCTAACTATTCCTGAATTATGTTACAAATGCACAATGAGGGTGTCTATATCCGTTTTCCCTCCTTCTTCTAAACTGTCTAATCTATGAATTAAAATCCTATCTACCAGCATTAACTATATTAAATGTCGTCTATATACTAAGGATGAGAGCTTAAAGGCTCAAGGTCCAAATACAATATACAAGTGTTCTTCATCTTAAATGACACATTTAAGATCGTGCAACAACTTCCAAGGTGAAATTCAAAAAGAAATTGTGTTGGCTTGTCCAGCTGTCCTCCGCTTCCGCGATGGCTCACTTGATGTGTTGGCGATGCTCCTGCATCATACTCCCTCGCTTGAAAACTTTCATGGGATCCTGTCCATGAGTTCCTGCACGGTCTATCCATGCTTCTGTATATTTGCTTCATTCTCCCAGCTGGCATATTCCACTGGATGGCCCTTCCATTTGACCAGGTACTCATAGTATTCTTTCCTCCCGGTCTTCTTACTGACTCTCTTGTCCAATATGTTCTCCATCTGCGACTTCTCTGTGATCAGCATCTGCTTCTGCCACTAAACCCCTGGTTGTTCACCTTCTATTCCTGCTTCCTCAGCTTTATATGGATATAAATCTGCGACATTGAATATCGGAGATATTTCGATCCCATCCGGTAACTCGATCTCATAAGCATTCTTCCCCAATTTCTTCAAGACCTTACATGGACCAATTTTCTTCATTTTCAATTTATTGTATGTTCCCCTCGCGAACCTCTCTTTCCTCAAATGTGCCAGAACTAATTCACCAACCTTGAACTGAAGTTGTCTCTTCCACGGGTCGGCTTTGCGCTTATATTCGTGATTTGAATCTAGCAGTCGTTGCTTCACCTGGCCGTGAAGTTCTTTCATCGCCTCTGCGAACTCTTTGGCACTTGCGCTCCTAGTCGCCATCTGTTCTGAATCCCTTAATTCAGAAACTCCTCTCGGCTACGTGCCGTATACAATCTAAAATGGACTTCATCCTGTGCTTTTGTTCACTGATTCATTATATGCGAACTCTGCCTATGGTAATATGCTATCCCACTGGTTGTGGTGATCTATCACCAAGCTTCTTAGAAAGTCTCCCAGACTTCTGTTCACCACTTATATTTTCCCATCTGTCTGAAGATGATAGGCAGAACTAAACATCAAATTAGTTCCCATATTTTTCCACAGTGTCCTCCAGAAATGTTCGACGAACTTTGTATCTCTGTCCAAAACTATACTTCTGGGTAAGCCGTGAAGTCGAACGACCTCTTTGAAAAACAGATTTGTGATGTGAGTCGCATCACCAGTTTTCTGGCATGGGATAAAATGTGCCATCTTGGAAAACCTATCCACTACCACAAAGATTGAATCAAATCCTCTTTGCATCCTTGGCAATCCCAATACAAAATCCATGCTGATTTCATCCCATGGCCTCTCGGGTATGGGTAATGGTTGATAGAATCCTGCATTTTGCTTTCTTCCCTTTGAATGCTGGCAAATTCTACATCTGTCTATAAACCGCTTGACCTCTGACCACATCCCTGGCCAAAAGTATGAATCGCTCAGCTTTGCAAATGTCTTGTCGTGACCAAAATGCCCTGCCAAGCCTCCGTTGTGTTTCTCCTTTAACAGATTCTCCCTCATGGAGCAATTCGGAATACACAATTGATTGCCCTTAAACAACAATCCTTCCTGGATCACGTACTCTATTCACTGGCTTATGTCTCTGAGAACTGGGTTCTCAGCTGCTCCATATGCTTCTTTAAAATCCTGATCATCTACATACATGTCCCTGAGACCATCAAAGCCTAACGTCCTGACTTTGAACTCCTGCATCAACAAACATTTCCTGCTCAAAGCATCAACCACTTTGTTAGCAGTACCCAAAATATGCTTAATTACAAATGTAAAATTCTGCATGTATTCGGCCCACTTAACATGCCTCTGAGTCAACTTCTCTTGTTGAGTCACAAATTGTAATGCATGGTTATCACTATATAAAACAAATTCCTTTGGAATCAGATAGTGCCTCCATTTCTTCAATACATGTATGATGGCATAGAATTCCTTATCATACGTGGAGTACTTTTCTTTTGCCTCATTCAGCTTCTCACTGAAATATGCAATCAGTCTATCCTCTTGACTCAAGACCGCTCCTATGGAAAACCCGCTTGCATCACATTTTACTTGAAACATCTTTTGGAAATCTGGCAACACCAGAACCGATTGTTCCGTGATCTTTCGTTTCAACAAATTGAAACTCTTTTCTGCCTCTTCAGTCCAGTGAAAAGATTTATGTCTTTTCTTGACTGTATCCATCATCGCTGCATTAATCCCACTGAAATTTCTGATGAACTTCCGGTAGAAACTAGCCAGTCCATGAAAACTCCTCACCTCAAAAATATTTCTCGGTGATGGCCAATTTTTAATTACCTCCACCTTATCTAGATCCATCTTCAATTCATTCGCAGATATAATAAATCCCAAGTAAATGAGTTCTTTCTTCATAAATGAAGATTTCCTCATGTTAATCAACTACTTCTCCTGCTGTAGCTTCTTCATTACTGTAGCTAAATTCTTCAGATGTTCTGCCTTTGTTTTGCTGAAAATTAATATGTCATCCAGATACACAATGAAAAACTTCCCGATGAATTCCCTCAGGACTTCATTCATTAACCTCATAAAGGTACTCGGTGCATTTGTCAATCCAAACGGCATGACTAGACATTCATACAGTCCTCCGTTGGTTTTGAAGGTCATCTTCCACTCATCGCCTTCCCTCATGCGAATCTGGTGATATCCACTTTTCAGATCAATCTTTGAAAAGTATTTTGATCTGCTCAAGCAATCCATTAAATCATCCATCCGTGGCAATGGAAACCTATACCTAATGGTTATCTTGTTGATGGCTCTGGAATCAGTGCACATTCTCCAGCCTCCATCTTTTTTTGGACTGAGTACCGTTGGAATGGAAAATGGGCTCAAGATTTCCCTGACCAATCCTTTGTCTAGCAGCTCTTGGACTTGCCTCTTAACCTCTTCATTTTCTTACCGCGTCAACCTGTACACGGCTTTATTCGAAAAACTAGCTTCTGGTATGAGGTCTATATGATGACTCAGACTCCTCATCAGTGGCAACGAATGAGGTAATTCGTCCACCACGATGTCAGCGAAATCATCCAATAGTTCCTGAATTTCTTTCGGTCAATTGTCCACTCTCGTGCTAGTCAAAACGATCCTTGGTTTCCGGACCACAAAGAATTGTGGATCTTCTTTCTTCTTCACCTCTGTAAGAAGTTCCTTCCCACTCATGAGAAGTACAGTATTTCTCGCTTCTGGTTTCACCTCCTTATCTTTTATTGGAAGCAACATGTGTGTCCTCCCATTCTTCTCTAGAGTATACATATTCATCTTCCCATATTGAATTACGTTCCTGTCATATTTCCATGGCCTGCCCAGCAATAAATGACAGACATCCATAGGAATAACATCACAGAGTATTTTATCATTATACCCTCCTATTTTGAATTCAACCAAGCATTGTTTAGTGACAGTTACCTGGTGTCCCTTCTGTAGCCACGAAACTCTGTATGGGCTTGGATGATCAGTCGTCTCCAGCTCCAGCTTCCCTACCATCTCTGTGGATACGAGATTATCCGTGCTACCACTGTCTACGATGACCTTGCATACCCTGTCCTTGGTCTTGCAAGCAGTCCTAAAAAGTCTGGTCCTTTGGACTGAGCTTTCCACCTCCTTCTCGGGTGTCAAAAGGAATTTTTGCATCATAAGCGATCTTCTGCCTTCAGCGTCCTCGGCCTCAACATCCCGCCTCTGCACTTCGGTGATGTGAGCTTCTCCAATGTCCTACTTTTTTTCTGGACACTCGTAAGACTTGTGCCCATTCTTCCCGCATGTGAAACATGTGATCACTCCACCTCTCCCTCTTCCTCTGCCTCTAGTACGGGGAAAAGTATTTCCATCAGCATAATCTCCTCTCTGCTCATTATGTTGTCCTCTCTGTTATGCATATTGCTGCCCTCTCTGTGAACTTCCACCCCTCTCTGTATGAGTCTGAGGTTTCTTCCATTCCTCCTTGGGCTTCTGATATTTGTCCTGGGCAACTGATTTGCCTCTAGGATGGCTTCTGCCTCAGCCCCTATGACTTTTCTTTCGGCTCAGCTTCTCTTCTACTTTCAGAGCCATATGATAAGCATCTTCCACCATTTTGATGGTTACCATGCTCATCTCGTCTTGGATATCATATCTCAGGCCATTCATATATCTGGCAACTTTTTCATCATCACTCTCCCGATGACCTACCCTGATGTTCAGTCGATAGAATTCCTCCGTGTATTCTTTCACTGTCATCAACTTCTATCTCAGGTTCTGCATCCTCCTGAACAGAGTAATTTGATAGTCTCTCGGGATGAACTTTGCCTTCATCTTCGCGATCATCCTGTCCCAACTTTTGATCTTCTGCTTGCCCTTGCAGCGTTTATCTGCTTGTAGCTCATCCCACCACAATGTTGCATGTCCCTTCAATCTCGTGACAGCATGCCTGACTTTCTTATATTCTTCGACGTCTTCATAGTCGAAGTATGTATCTAGGGCTCTAATCCAATCTAGAAGCTCCTCTGCATCCAAGTTTCCCTCGTAAACTGGAATGTCCATCTTTGCTTTTGCACCCATCCGTGTAATAGCTTTGATTAGACGTTCATTGGCTACATCTTCGGCTGCAACCTCTTCTTCTTGTTTAGCTTCAACTTCACTCTCGGAATCGCTAAGATCCCCCACACTGGCTGTGCGTCTTTGCGTTGTCTCCATATCTTCGAGTCTTTTTCGGAGATCACGTATCTCTCTTTCCATTTCTGGATTCTGCGCTTGCCTACCCCTTTCTTCTCGGGTTTTCTCTTTCTTCTGGATTGGGTGACTGTCTATCCCGTCTCCTTGGCGGCATGGTGAATTTCCTTCTTCTCTGTTATAGGAAACAAAGAAATTTTCTTGCTCTGATACCAAACTAACATAGTCACACCCGTAGGCATGCCCTCTCATAGGATCTTCTCTTTACTTGGCCCGAAGAACACTAACTGGTCCTTCTATTTCCCTATCGGGAAATCTTCCCCATAGATTCTTCGCGTGATCCCCCTTTCTTATTTATCGGGGAATCGGAACTCGTGACTTTGCAAGTCCAATGGTCGAGTGCTGCACTATCGAATCCCCAAGACCCGATACCTCAGTTAATGCTGACCCTCTCTTTACCCTGTCGGAACTTTCCCTATCGCGATTCCGGTACTCGCGATACCAAGAAACTCGTCTTACCGACTCCCGATACCCGATACACCGAAACTCTGGCACACATGTGCGAGTTGACTTTTCCACTTCCCGTCACTTCTATCGGGATTTCGGGGTTCGCGGGATCGCGAATCCTAATGTCAATGGGTTTGGGACTTTAATTTTCCCGAACTCCGATATGGCGTGCCACATGTCCTCCACTCGTCGACTCCACTGTGGCCCACGCACACCGCCCTTTGATTGTCGGGATATCGTGTATCGCAATATCGCAATTCTTGATGCAAATATTTGGAGCCTCGACTCACAAAACCCCGATCCACGATATACGCATGAATCCAATGATCCTCTTGGCCCTGATCAATAGCTTCGCCCCTCTTGAGCTCAGAACCTTTTTGGGTATACGTCACCGTATCTTCCCTGCACCTCTCCAATATCTAACGGCTTACGGTGATTCGCGAATTCTCCTCGGGGAATTCTGACCGTCCGTTCCTTCCTGATGAATTCTATGAAATGAATCAAGTACTTCCTCCATGAAGACTTGTTCACCTGCGTGCAAACTTGTAGCGCCTGCTTGAATACTTCCACCACAACTTCTCTGTGCAATCCTTCGACGAATTCAAATACCTATCCTTCCTGAGCTTTCCACGACTTTCAAGTCCTCAGAAAGAAACTTTTCACGCACTCCTTGCGACGACCCTCCAACCACGTCTGAGTGTTGGAGTCTTCAACTCTGCGCACACCTGCAGCAGCAATCCTTTAAAGACTCACTCAGGTTCGCAACCCTGAGACCTTTACCTGGCCTGCGCACTCCTTGCACGGCTCCTGTGCTCAATTGCACCCTTGGGATAAATGAGAACAAAAGTTAAACTACCTAAGCCTTTTGTCATCGCACTCCTTGCGGACACTTCAACTACACGCCTTGCAGGAATCTCTGGCTCAGATAGAGAAACAATTGAAACTCATTCCATTATCCTTTTAGATTTCACCTTCAACATGAAATCACATACCCAGCAATAAGGCAAATGCATAACAGGAAAACAACCACCCATGAGCACATCATTTAACATCAACACACAGAGAAAAGACAGAAAACCATGGATTTGAATCAACTTCTCCTATTAATTCAATATCTATACATGGATGTTCTTCTACAACTCTCTTCTATTCTTTTGTGCTCTTCTTGCTTCTAACTATTCCTTAATTATGTTACAAATGCACAATGAGGGTGTCTATATTTGTTTTCCCTCCTTCTTCTAAACTGTCTAATCTATGAATTAAAATCCTATCTACCAGCATTAACTTTATTAAATGTCATTTATCTACTAAGGATGAGAGATTAAAGGCTCAAGGTCCGAATACAATATACAAGTGCGCTTCATCTTAAATGACACATTTAAGATTGCGCAACAACTTCCAAGGTGAAATTCAAAAAGAAATTGTGCTGGCTTGTCCAGCTGTCCTCCGCTTCTGCGTTGGCTCGCTTGATGTGTTGGCAATGCTCCTGCATCAATTCTTCCTTTAACTTGTAAATCCATTTATTTTGCAATGCTCTTTTTCCTACAGGAAACTGAACCAAATCCCAAGTCTAATTATTTACCAGGGAATCCATTTCCTCTTTCATTCCTTACTCCCACTTCTTTTTTGTGTCTACCTACATTGCCTCTTCATAACACTCTGGTTCACCAGAATCACTCAATAATAAATAATACAATGAAGGAGAGTATCGTTCAGGGGGTCTACTTAACCTGGTAGATATTCTAACAACATTTGCAGGAGTTTCAGGTACCTGTTGATCCTATTGTTGTACACATTTTGATTTTCTGGTACCTTTGGAGTTTCTTTTATAATGATCTCATCAAGCACTGTGTATTCTAGTTTTTCTTTTTCCTGTTTCTTTCCCTATAATTGATCTTTGTACATGAACTTCTCATTGAATATGACATCTCTACTCCTAAATATTTCTTTATTTTCATAATCCCATAAGTGATAACCAAAATCATTAACACTGTATCCAATAAAGGTACATTTCTTGGATTTTTCCTCAAGATTTTTTCTATTTTATTTATCAATATGGACAAATGATTCACAACTGAAAGTATTCAAAAAATAATAGTTTGCCTTTTTACCTTTCCATGCCTCCTCTGGAATTATACCATCCAAAGAGATTGAAGGTCCTATGTTTATTAAGTAAACAAAATTATCTACAACATCTTCCCAGAACTGTAAGGGCAAGCCAACATGCAATCTCATACTCCTTGCACCCTCCATTATTGTCCTGGTCATCCTTTCTAACACACCATTTTCCTATGGTGTTCTTGGAACTATATTCTCTCTATGAATCCCATGGTATGAACAATAATCATCAAACTCATTGCTGCAATATTAACCTCCATTTTCTGATTTGAGACACTTCAACCTTTTTCCTTTCTAATTCTCAACCGAAGCTTTCCATTCTTAAAAGTATCAAAAACATCAGATTTTTGTCGAATGCAATAAACCCAAGTTTTTCTAGTTGCATCATCAATAAAAGTAACATAATAATGAGAGCCACCAAGATAAGATGCCTAAGTTGTCCCCCATACATATGTATGCACAATATCTAACCTTTCACTCTTCTTTTATTTTTCAACTCTGAGAAATCTGACTCTCTTATGTTTTCCATAAACACAATGCTCACAGAATTCCAAATCGATTTGTTTAAGATCTGGCAACAAATTTCTTTTGTGAAGTATCTGCATCCCCTTCTCACTCATGTGTCCACGCCTATGATTCCATAGTGTTGTATCCACTCTTGTAGAATCTAAAGAGATAGAAGATTCAGTATTACCAGTACATAAATATAATGTACCTACCTTCTCTCATTTTTCTATCACCAATGATCCTTTGGTGACCTTCCACACCTTATCTGTAAACATGGATATACAACCTTCACTCACTAATTGCCCTATTGAAATTAGATTTTCCCATAGATCTGGAACATGTCTTACCTCTTTAACCAACCATTGGTTTCCATTGCTTTGATTTATTTTTACCTTTCCCATTCCAACAATTTTTCATGGTGCATCACCACCCAAATGAACCAGTCCAAAATCACCTTGAACATAATATAGAAAATGTTTCCTATGGGGTGTGGCATGAAATGAAGCCCTTGAATATACTACCCAAGACTCGTAAATATTATCTATAGAAAGAATCAAAGCATCTTGTAACACATCACCTGCTACATTTTCTTCCTGACTTTTATCATGTTCTCTATCTCTTTGTTTCTTTGGAGCTATGTAGTCTTTCTTCAGATTTCATTTCTTCCCACAGTTCCAACACTCTATATTTCCAAATATGGATTTGGATCTGCCCTTCCTAGAATTCCCATGATTCCTTGAGCCCTTTCCTCTATCCTTTTGTCTTCCCCTATTCTCCATGTTTAACAAATTACCTAATGTTTCACCTGTGCTTTTCCATAGCATTTCCTCACTAAGGATAACACCAACAACATCACCAAATTTTAAAGTATTTGAACTAGAGACAGAGTTACTTACATCCATGACCAAGCCGTTCCAACTTTCTGGTAACAAGCACAAGATTATAAGAGCCTGACCTCATCATCAAAGTCCACTTTTACAGAACTTAGTTGATTAGTAACCGTATTAAATTTATTTAAATGATCTGCAACAGACCCACCTTCTGACATCTTCATATTAAATAATATCTTCATTAGAAATACCTTATTGGATGCCGATGGTTTTTCATACAGTTTATCGAATGCATCCATCTGATCCTTCATTGTCTTTTATTTCAAAATATTTAAAGCCACCGACGTTGTCAGACTCAGTCGTATCATTCCTAGTGCCTTTCTGTCAAGAACCTCCCATTCTTTATCCTTCGTGTCCATAGGCTTATTTTCAATTACACCCAATGGTAGGAATATATCCTTCTGATATAAATAATCCTCCATCTTCATCTTCCATAACTAGTAGTTTTGGTCGTTAAATTTCTCAACCTTAAACTTTCCATCTTCTGCCATCGCTCCCAGTCGAACTAGGAACCCACTTTTCCAGCGAGTTACCTTTTTCTCTGATACCAGTTGTTAGAAAAATAGGATCATGGAGAAATAAAATAAAACAAATGCATAAATAAAACACATAAGATAAACAATACAATAGAGACATAGATATACGGGGTTCACCTAGTGTGAGCTACGTCCACCAGATAAATTTCCAGGTCCTTCCTTTATTATTATCCATCAAATGAAGGGATACAACCTACAAAACACCCATTGTAAATTCATGTTCTTTCTCTCACGGTATCCTCACTTAGATTACAATATTCATAATGATGCATAGCCACGATACATTTCCCTCATAAAAGAGGGTTTCCTTCTAGGGGAAAAAACCATAACATAACTTCTATCATCGGATCTACGACACTATAATGAATGGTCCATATTTACAATGAAATTACAATATACATTTACAAGGCAATTTTTCCTTTGGGGGCTTCACCCCCAGACCCCGCAGAGGGAGTAACCCCTCTCTTCACTCCCCCATGTGGACGAGTGTACATTCTTCCGGGATGTAAAGTCTTCATGGGGTATAAACACGGATGAAAACAAATACTTATGAATCGAAAAGGTAATTAGGCTCCACAACCAACACACCCACTTATTCCAACTAGATCACATGGAGTTTTCATCATTGGTAGTTATTTCCTATATTTTTGAAACCTAAACTTATGGGGCCAGTTTGAGGCCCTAAACAACATTTTTGGGGATCACCATAGTCACACTATATATGAAGTCAATTTTGATGGAATAATGTGTAGTCCTCTAATAGAACTTTCCAATGGGCTATCGTGTGCCTAAAACGAAGATCGTGTCAAAAAATTATGACCACGAGAATTTGTTGTACCAACTTACCCCATCAAGGCCCACATGACTTTTGGTACTTCATATCCACATTTGGACTGCAAACCTTTTGTATTTTCATCTTCCAAGGGATAGGTTTTTTTATGTTTAGATTTTTTCCATTTATGTTAAAAAGTTCTTTCGAGCCTCATTGTAATCATCTTCTTGCGAAGGATCGTATCCATCACATCTCTTCTCAGAGATAAGATTCCACCATTCTAGTGAGTAATTCACTCTTTAATTTTATAGTTTCTGTAAATTCTCTCAATAATAAAAAAAAATCATTATTGTATCTCTGTGTTTATAGAAATATATTTGTATATGTTGTTGTTATATCTCTTCCTTCATTTCATTCTAAAAATAAATATGGATCAACTTGTGTAGATACCCACAATATTTTAGGACCAGATAATGCTTAGAGTATTTGATACCCAGCTTGGTGCGCAAGGTATGGAAGGTATTTGTGAAATTTGGCACCATTTGGCCCCTCTCTTGGCATAGTGTGGTCCATCTCGTGTACTAGTCATCATAATTTCGAACAGGGTAATATTGTTCCTTGAGGGCATCAACAAAAGCCTCCCAAGTGGGTCCTGGCCCAAAAATTATAGATTCTTCCTTTGCATGTTGCTCACAATAAGTATCCCACCAATATATGACATGGGGAAGGGTCTTAAGGAGCGCGAAGGTGATTTTTTCACTATTGAAAAATTTTTGGACAGAGAAATAACCCTCTAGCAGACTTAACCATTTTTTCCAAAGAGTCGACGTCTATATGGCATTCAAATAAAGGAATATCAAATTTAACATCTACCTTGAATGGAATCACACCTCCGAAGTGATTTTTGGTTGAAGTTCCTTCCTTTGTTGTTGATATTCGTCGAAGGATTTGGGCGAAATTATCCATCATCTTGTTCTTCTATCATGTGAGGACTTCCTCGAGAAACAAATTGAAAGGATATCCTACCCCATCATCCATATTTTCTTCCACCATGGTAGTTTTATTGTTAAGCCCTAATATTGGCTCATTACCCCTTAATTGGGGAATATTACATTAGTAATTCTATTTTATTTATGTCGACTTTATTCCATTAGTTGTAATTATACCTCCTAGTCTCCTATATATACCAAGGAGACATTTTCATTTGGAATCATATTGGAATTGTACATTTATGTGGGCATAAGGAGGTTGCCCCCTCGAAGAGGCTTATTATTTGAATTTCTCTCTTTTCCAACGCTTTGAGTACTTATTCTGAGGTTTTTCTATGCTATATTGATATTTTGTTCTTAACATATGGTATCAGAGCTCAAGGTCTTGGGGTTTCACTGCTACATCTGAGACACCTTGGAATTTTTGCTATAACTTTTTTTCTACAACATTTCAAAAGGACCGGATTGGAGGATATTTATTAGACGGATCAAGGTATGTTGGATTAAAATTTCAGCTCCTGAGGCCTTATAAGTTCGTAGATATAGTCTATGCAAGATAGTGTTCAAGAATCATCCTGAACTGATTCATTGTGGAATTTTCGCTATAAAAAAATTTTCTGTAACATTTCAGACCCTGAAATATGGAGGATATTCACAAAAATTAGTAAAGTATCTATGGTAAAAATTTTAGCTTCTGGGTCATCTTACATTTGTAGATACACCATGTGGAACATAGGGTATCTGACTAGTCCTATTGACTAGTCTCAAGAAGGTGTTCCAGGTAAAAAAATCATAACTTATTACTAGAGTATCCAAATTGTGTGAGACTAGTTCATTGGATAGTGGATAGTCTGTAGTATTTCTGGTACGATTTTCAGAATTTTATATCAATTATTTTGTGCGGGGCACACTATACAAGTGACATCTCCTGAAAAAGTCCAAAAATCAGCAAGTTGTGGGGAAGTTACCATAAATTCCACTTGGCACATCCAATTTTGATCAGACCTGTGGCATTGCAGAGAAGAAATATCAAAGAACTACAAAAAATAAAGTTACATACCCAGAAGGGATGAAAATTTGGAGATACAACAGAAGAGATATTGTCGAAAAGAACCACCTCAAAATCAAGGTTCAAAAGTGATACTTGGCCAAGATGCCACCCAAAAAGGGAGCTTCTACACCAAATAATCATCCTTATAATCCTACATGGACTCTTGATGAAGGTGAAGAAATGCATAGGGATATAAATGATTTACAAAAGAAGACAGTAACAAAAGATGAACTACAAGAGATGATGGAGGGTTTAAAAGGGGAGATCATGGAAGGATTGAAAAATTTCATAATAGAGAGGACACCTGAAAGTGAAAATGTATCCCATGAAATTCA
>SNQJ01S0139126.1:5398-25256 GCA_010110895.2 Picea sitchensis | reverse complement strand
TATATTAGTAATGTTATTTTATTTATGTCGGCTTTAGGCCATTAGTTGTAATTATACCTCCTAGTCTCCTATGTATACCAAGGAGACATTTTCATTTTGAATCATCTTGTACTTGAACATTTAAGTGGGGTAAAAGGAGGTTTTCGCCTCAAAGAGGCTTATTATCTTAAATTATCTCTTTTTCAAGGCGTTGAGTACTTTTTCTGAGGTTTTTCTATGCTATATTGATATTTGGTTCTTAACAGCGTGTCTCTCTAGAGGTATTTTTCCCCCAACCTACATGGTAGAAGCTAGTGTCATTTATCCAACATGATGTCCAGAGGTTGGAGATATTCCCCCCAAGCAGTGTTTCCTCTGTCGATGATTCTTCTTTCCTCTTTTAGGCATTTGACGACTAATAGGAATACTTTCACTAGGCGTAGGAAAATAAGGTTCAAGTATTCTATATAGAGGAAGACTCGATTTAGATGGAGGGGGGTCTGTTTCATTTTTTAATGAGATTGATAGAGACAATGAACTATTCTCATTACTCCTGGGTTTGATGCCCAGACCTATGTTTACATTTTTTAATGATATTTCCACAAAGAAGAAAACCATGCTTGTAACTCTATTTCATTTTTTAATGATATTTCCATTGAGAAGAAAAACTATGCTCGCAAGGATCTATTTCATTTTTTAATTGAGCTTGACATAGGAAAAGAAATATGCTCGGCTGGCCATTTCATTTTTTAATGAGATTGAAATGGATGATGAAATTTTCTCAATGTAAGTTCTTCTTGATCATGGATTCCAAGAGGATAATTCTCTGGAAGGAATACATATCAAGGGACACACCTCGATCATGGCTTCCAGGAGATCTTCGTTGTACAAGAGAACAATGCTCTGGAAGGAATAATGTCAAGGGCCACTATAGGGGTAAGGATATCAGGTTCTAATATCTGTATTGAATATATCACCATGTCAACTACTGGATCCAGGTCAGAATAAGTCGATCATACTGTGAGAGGCTTGTTCTCATTGACAATTGAAAACATGGGACATGCTGCTACATAATTAACCTATAGTGGAGTGGTGTTGTGCGCAAGCGTATTTTTGAGGTAAGGTCTATTTTTGGAAGGTAAAACCCAATTTTGGAGAAGAAGAGATGGTAAGAAAAGTAGCATGTGTGGAGGGAAAGCTACATGCAAAGAAGGAAATCCTGCAAGGCATGTAGATAGGAAAACCTAATGATCTTAGGGTTAGGGTTTTGGTAAGAGATTGTAATGACTGATAAGTTGGAAAAATAATATAAATAAGAAACTAGGAGTTCTAGGTTAGGTTTCAAAGTTTGTTGGCACCAGGACGAAGTGGAAATAAGGATGATCGTGGGAAAGAAAGCATGCAAAAATGGAAGTAACAACTGGAGAAAGAACAACATGCGTGCATGCAAGAAAGTGTGCACAAGGAAAGCAATAGTTGGAAGAAGAACAACATGTGTGCATGGGAGGAAGACCTAACGTCAGTAGGGTTAGGGTTTTTGTAATTCTTTGTAAACAACTGAAGAGCCCGAAATTTATAAATATAGATACATAGGTATCATGTAGAGGTTCGACTGTTTTGTGTTGAAAAGTTGTGTATCAGCTTGGGGTGTTAGTGTTGTTATCCCATATTTTACTATAGTTACGTATGAGTGAATGCGATATGTGATATTTATTGCTATGTACCATTTTTGTAAGTTGTTGAGATAGAAATGAGGAGAGAAGGTAGATTTGAGGATTAGTTCATAGGCTATAGAGCTTGGTGCGATCTGGTTCGCCTCATATAGATCTTACCCATAAGAGGGGAATTGTAAGCGTGCGGTGTCAGAAATGAAGAACTACCATAATAAAAGAGCCAATAGCCAAATATTTGTGGACATAGCCTAGGAGGGGGTGAACCACGGTAATAAATGTGTAATGTGATGAATGCATGCATCTCTTTACTTTCTTTCAGCAGGTTATTGTTATGCTTAATAAATGAGTTCATATATTGTTATGGAACACGAATATGTTGCTTGGGAGTAAACTGTGTAATGGGAATGTGTACCCATGAGGAATAGGTAGATTACCCTCATAGGTCATAGTGCATGGATCTGGTTATTAAACCCCTATCTCATACTCAATCCTAGGTTGTAAACACCTAAGTCTTACAACCATCCATTTAAAGCTATCTCAGGTGAGACTACGCAATGCATTCTGTGTATTGTGTTGCCTTCTGGTTTACCAGAAGGGTCGATAGTTTTAGAGGCTTTTTTGGAAACCCGAATGACATGAACCCTAGGTCAATAACTCAGAGAGAAGAAGAGAGTAGTTAAGCCCCAAAAATGGTTTCATTGTCATTTTAATAGGAACAAGAGAGGACTGAGTAGGCGAGATCTAAGTGAACAATAAATGAATGAGTGAAACAAAAGAACAATGAGCCATTAGAATGGAATTTTGAGACCTTGGAACCCCACGAAAGAAGAAATCAAAGGATTTTTGAGAACCAAAGAGCTAGAGTTTTCCCAGAAAGACAATAGAAACCCTAGCATCACATGCAAATATTTGGACAAATATGTGTTTACGGATTTACACAAAGTCTTTTTTCTGTGATTTTCCCTACCTACTGCAGGAGTGGATACTAAGGTTGAAATATAACCATGCAAGGAACCATATCTAACAGATAGATTGGACCCCAATACAGGTTGAGAAGTTACAGCAGGTGAACAACAAATTCACTCGTGTAGTTGACTTTTTCCTTGACAATATTGTGGCAGGCTTCATCACAAAGTTTGAAGTCAACACTGCAAAGTCATACAGTGCAACAAGGCAAGAATTTCTATGTGGACCTTGAGGAAGGTACATTCTATCATTTTATACTTATATTAAAATATTTCTATATAAGAAAGGTGTAATGACAATGGAATCAAACATATAGACTTCCCTATGTGCATGGGGGAAGGGGGGAAGCACTGACAGAGAGAGGATAAATGGAAGAAGGCTAGGATAAAGGCAAGAAGGAGGAACTCTTGGATCCAACATTGATGGATGATGACCAACTTCAGTGGATCACGCATATTGGAGTACCCTACCAATATAAGGTGAATACCAATAAGAGAGTCGTAGCCACGAGGGAGGGCTTGGAAAGAGATGAGGAAGAGGTAGAGGGTCTCCGGGATGTGGAGAATATTGAGGAAATACTGTGTGCAACTTACGAGAGGAAAACAAGAGGCATAAGAATGGGAGGAGAAGGAATCCATCCTATCCATATTAATGTCAGTGTGGAATCCATAAAACCATGTGCGACTAATACACCAAAGAGAAGACCATAATTTAGACAAATGCAGTTTGGAGGAAGTCCGACAGCAAGAAGTACATCTATCGTAGTAGCAAAAATTGGAGGAGCCAGTTCACGCAGTATTAGTCAAGTATCTACACCGCACAGCAGAGGTAGCAGTTTAGTATTTAGAATGGCGGGACATGATCCCACTATCAGATTACCATAATTTTGAGGAGAAGCAGTAGAAGATCCTGAGAAGCACTTGTTAATTTGCACAAATATATGGGAGGGAAAATAGATCACTGATGAAGATACCAAACTCGCGTGGTTAACAATCACGCTAAGAGACCATGCACTAGACTGGTACATGAATCTAGATACAAACAGTTCCCCTGGGATGACAAGGAAACTGGAAGACATTAAGAAGCCACTGATTAATGAGTTCAAGCCTAGATTAGAGGATCAGTACATGAAAGAGATAATTGAGATAAGACAGAAACCAGGAGAGTTTGTATGGGATATTGATGATATATTCAAGTGACTGAAGGGAAAACTAAAATACCTTATGACTAAGATGCAACACTGGCACCTGTTTGTCAACTCACTACTCCCACATCTAAAATATCCCTTATGACAACAGAAGTTTCATACACAGGCAGAGGCTCTGCAGGAAGCCTTGCAACTGGAAGAGAACCAGTACCAGCAAACGGACCCAGCTATTGAGGAATTGAAGGAGGATTTGAAGAATCTAACATTTCAGTTGAACTGAAATAAGAACAAGGACAAATGATAAGTTGTTTGGTGCACCACATGCAGAACGAAAGGACACCACAAGAATGAATGACCAACATTCGCATAGTATATGGAAATAGGTATGCCAAACCTACTACCACAGGGAGGATTATGGTGAAAAATATGCAAGAAATCGGATGATGATCCTTACCACTGCATGATGATTCAGAAATACCAAACAGTTCCAAAGAATTTATATTGTACCTTTTGTAAGCCAGTGGGCCACGACGACAAAGATTGCAGAACTATGGAGTAGATGTGGGAAATAACATCAGATGCATATAGAGTACAGGCTAAAATGATGACTTGGCAAGAATCGCCCCAGTTCAACCAAGCCCCAGCCCCATACAACACTATGCAACAACAATATAATACTGTGCAACAACCCTACAACAATGTGTAGCCGCAGTACAACCCGTCATAGCCACAATACAATACCACGCAGTATAATCAGACACCACAATATAATGCGTTGAGAGTTGATCGTGCAGGCTACAAAGGAGGAGGACAAGTATGAGGAGGTTTTAGACGTGGCAGAGGACTAGTCACATGTCACAATTGTCAGAAACCAGGAAATTATCCATGAGAATGTCCACTACCGCGAGCAACTTGTATGTATTATCACACATAAGATCATGAGACAGAGGAATGTCTGACACTATTAGTAAATATACAGGAAAAGAGAAACCAGAACAATCAAAATGTTCAATGGATTTCAGCTGAAGCAAGGGATGACGAACAAAACATCAATATAGTCACTTGTGGAGGAACGAAAAACATGAAATGATGCAGTTCAACAGGAACCAACACAAAACCAATGGATAAATAAGAACATCGAACCAAGGAAGAAGTTTGACACACCCAAATAAAAGGAGACTTTTAAGGAAGCCAGACAAGAATTTCAGAAGGTGGATGCAGCGTTGACTTCAACTGCATAACCAGTCAAAGAAGCCCCAGAATATGAGATGCCACCATCGTTGGATCATACCAATGGAATGCAACCCAAGGGACAAGTAAGTACTATCAAATACTTTTTTCAATCATGTGTAAAATTATTAAGTGACCCTTCATCTATGAAAATATTGCAAAACATACTAGAGAAATGTAGTAGTGAGACAAAAGAAAAGCTACAACAAAAAATTGTCAATCACCTACACACCTGAAGAAGAACAAGTAGGGAATTTAGACTAAATGATAACATTAGGGATTTCAATATGGGAGACATTATACTAGACCTAGGATCCGAAGTGAATGTGCTACCCAAGAAGACCTGGCAATGCATGGGAGAGACAACATTGGGATACTCAAATGTCCCATTAAAAATATCCAACCAACATAGAGTCCTACCAATAGGTAGACTGAAAGGAGTAACAATAGATCTTGATGGGGTGCGCACTAAAGTAGACTTTGAAGTCATCGAAATAGTAGATGGCACAACACCGTACCCATAACTACTCGGTCTGGATTGGGCATTTGACAATCAGGCCATAATTAACTTAAAAACAAGAAAAATTCCATTTGAATCTGGATATTACAGGGTCATATCACCACTCGACCCATCAGAAGGGGAGAGGTTCGTAGAACCCACTTGCCTGGACTTAGAGGAGATCGACCATTTGTACAGAACAATTGCACGCGATGAGGATTATGTAAACCCAACTACATATGGGGTACTCAGTTGGCGGAGCATTACTTCATGCAAAACAGACACAGACACTGGGTTAGAAAACTAACAGTAGAGACTACACAAAGTATCCACAAGAATATGTGCAAGAATAGACTGTGCAGTACGGTGGATAAGCATAGAAATCATAGAACCACCCAGTTTCCATAGACTAAATGATTTGGAAACATTCTTAACACAATATGAAGATGAAGTATTAGAGAACCAGAGGCTACGAGCACTGGATTTAGCACTCAAATCCACACCCACAATATGGTGGGGCGCACACAAGGAGACTATCACAAACTAGTATCAATGTAAGCGGTTACTGTGCATAATGTTTGGCACAAAAAAAAATAAAAAAAATAACAAAAGTACGATGGGAACGGAGCACCATCGGAGAACTTGGAGGTGTGTATAACGCTATGGAAAATGAAACCACCTAAGGAATGGCCTCATCACTCCATACATACTTTAGAGGGCATACCAGTGAACTGGTACACAGACCAGGAATTGTGCAAAGGAACTACAACATGGCGAATATTGCAGCAGAAATTCGTAGTCACTTTCTCATTCAAGCATGAGAACCCCAACATAGATGCAACCCTTAAATGGATAAGAGGAGTAACATTCATCAAAGAAACAAAAATAGAAACTATCACAGAAGAACAACAATAGAATAAGCAGACAGTCAAGGAACTACTATCATGTTACCATATACAAGAGGAAGCACCAGACTAAGATGACCCACACAATATTCAGATTGAAGAAGTAGAAGGTGAAAGAGATGTGGAGGGACCACCCATAGAATCCAAATTTATTTCCATGCCAGTCAAGGTAAAGAAAGTTAACATTGGAACAACTGAACATCCCAAAATGGACAGCATTGGAGACTACAGGAATGAGCCAACAGTAGAAAGAATCACAGAGTTGTTGCGCAAATACAACGACTTGTTTCCTACTACATTTACATATATGAAGGGTATAGCAGGAGAACTGGGAAAGATAAAGACGCCACTCAGACCTGAAGTGAGACCGATTAGACAATGAGCATATAGACTGAACCCCATATATAAACAGAAAGTTAAAGAGGAGATCGATCGGATGCTCGAAGATGGCATAATTGAACCAGTCGAGGAATCATAATGGATAGGCCTGATGGTAGTACAGGATAAGAAACAAGGAAGAGGGATTAGGATATGCGTTGACTTGAGGAAGTTGAACGATGCATGCCTACACAACCCATTCCATACACCATTTATAGATGAAGTATTAGAGAATGTGGGGTGACACAAAGCTTACTCCTTCACTGATGGATTCTCGGGCTACCATAATATTAAGATAGCACAGGAGGATAGACATAAGACCACATTTGTGATGGAATGGGGATCTTATCAGTACATAGTCATGCTGTTTGGACTAAATAATTCACCTGCCATATTCTCCAGAGTGGTTATCACAACATTTAAAGAATTCATCCATCAATTTCTCGAAGTATACCTGGATGATTGGACAGTTTACAGTCTATTGAAACACCATGTGGAAGTGTTACGACTAATGTTGGAATGATGAAAACAGTGCCAGATATCACTGAATATCAAGAAATGCATATTTGGGACACCTTTTGGGATACTATTGGGCCACATAGTATGCAAACAAGGCTTACTAGTGGATCCAACAAAGATCACAGTCATTGTGAACTTACCAGCAGCAAAAACCATCTGCTAGTTAAGAGCAACGTTAGGACACACCAGATACTATAGGAAATTCATCAAAGGATATGCAAAGATCACAACACCAATGGAAAAAATTCTAAGGAAAGATACAAAATATCAATGGAATGACGAATGTCAACATGGTCTGGACACTTTGAAGGAAAAGATGGTTACTGCACCAATAATAGTATTTCCAGACTGGGAAAAGGCATTCCGTGTGCATGTAGATGCATCAACGATATCACTTGGAGCTATCTTAATGCAACCATGAGCATGATACTTGGATCAACCAATAGCGTTCGCAATAAGAAAACTATCAGACTCATAACAAAATTATAAAACGACAGAAAGAGAAGGCCTAGCTATGGTTTACACACTGCAGAAGTTCAGACTTTACCTATTGGGAAAACATTTTAATATGTTTACAAATCACTCATCCCTGAAATACCTAGTCAACAAGCCAGTGTTGGGGGGGAGAATCTATCGATGGTTATTGTTATTTAAATCATTTGACTTCGAAGTAATAGTCAAACCAGGAATACTGAATAGAGTACTTGACCACCTATCACGGGTCACAAATGGAGAAGAACCCACGAACTTAGAAGAAAACTTTCTGGATGCACAATTATTCCCAGTTCAAATTGTTGATGACTACGTTGTAGAGATCATTCAGTACTTGAGCATAGGTACCGCGCAGAAGAAGAACCTGGTATTCCACACAACCGACTATCAACTGATCGCAGGACATCTATACAAGATGGGTGCAGATAGCATTTTATGAAGGTATGTGTTAGAGCATGAACGACCAAGAAGTTTAGAAGAATCCCATGAGGGAATGGTAGGAGGGCATTATGCAGGAAAAGATACCATGCAGAAGGTACTCCGCATAGGATTATGGTGGCCAGTGATCCACAAAGACTTGAAAGAGTATTGTTAGAGATGCGATGTCTATCAGAGAGTAGGCAAACCCAACAGAAGGGATGATATGCCATTACGACCGCAGGTGACATTACATGCATTTGATAAATGGGCAATATACTTTGTGGGACCAATTAACCCATCGGCCAAAAGAACAGGGGCAAGATACATCATCACCACAATGTAATACCTAACAATATGGGTGGAAGCCACACTAGTAAAAGACTGCAGCGTAGAGACAAATGCACTCTTGTTATTCGAACAAGTCATTACTAGGTTTAGGTGCCCAAGAGTTTTGATGAACAAACAAGGAACGCACTTCATAAAAAAAACCATCTGCATGATTCTCGAAGAGTTTGAAGTTCATCATCAGAAGATCACACCATATCATCCACAGATGAATGACACAGTAGAAGCCTTCAACAAAATTCTCAAGAACACACTAACAAATATCTGTAACATCAAAAGAGATGACTGGGACCTCAAAGTACCAACAGTATTATGGGCATATAAGAGGATATACAAAAAGTTGATAGGGCACACACCATTCAAGCTAGTATATGGCCAAGAAGTAGTAGTGCCATTAGAATTTTTAGTACCCAACTTATGTGTAGCCACTATCACACAAATGATAGAATGAGGTGCAATACAGGAAAGACTAAATCATCTATTGTCAATTGAGGAAGACCAAATCCTGGCAGGATTCCATCAACAAGTATAGAAGGATAGAGAAAAATCTTGGCACGATCGACACTTCAAGAAGAAGACGTTCAAGGAAGGAGATCTAGTATTTCTCTATGATAGGAAATCGTTTTAGCACTCAGGAAAGCTGAGAATGCATTGGTTAGGACCATACGAGGTAAAATCTATAAAAGATGGAGGAACTGTATAGTTAAGATATTTAGCAGGCATAGACCTCAGAGGAATGATCAATGGGAGTCAACTGAAGATGTACAAGGACAATCGACCACCCACCGCATAGTAAAAAAAAAATCAAATCAGAAATCAAAACAGAGAACAAAAAGTGGAAACAAAACTGTTAGCACCAATTCTTGGAAGGGGGTGTTTCTCTCCGATTTCAGACCCTCAGTGTAAATGCGTAGAAATGGGGTTTAAAAAACCCATCAAATGAATTTTATTCAAAGGCCGCAGTCATGAGCACCAATCATAGCACACAGAAGGAGTCCATTTCAAGCTTAAAACAAAGCGAGCGGGCATTTTGTTTTCAATGGCAAGGATCCATAGATGGAACAGATCGACGATCATCAGGTAATCTTGAGTCATGGAGTTGAACGAGGTTTAGTGCATGGGCTCATCTCTTGTGGCCAAAGTCATGAAATAATTATTCGTGATTTCGGCTACATGGCGCCTGATCAGGCTCAGTTGACATTTTGGCTACCAGGACTTCAAAAGACAGGGGGTCTCTCCTCCACTGCATTGGGAATCACCAAAGCCCGAAACCCAAAATGTGAAATGTAAAATCCCCCCAGGAGTTGTTTCGGCATTTCCGCTACCGGGACATTGAAAGACAAGGGATCGCTCCTCCACTGCATTGGGAATCACCAAAACATGAAACATGAAATGTAAAATCCCCCCAGGAGACATTTCATCATTTAAGCTACCAGGACTTTGAAAGACAAGGGGCCACTCCTCCACTGCATCGGGAATCACCAAAACCTTAAACGAGAAATGTAAAAGCCCCCCAGGAGACGTTTTTTCATTTTGGCTACAAGAACTTCAAAATACAAGGGGTCTCTCCTCCATTGCATTGGGAATCGTCGAAACTCGAAACACGAAATGTAAAATCCCCCCAGGAGCCATTTCAGCATTTCGGCTACCAGGACTTTTGAAAGACAAGGGGTCACTCTTCCACTGAGTTGGGAATCACCGAAACCCAAAACACAAAATCTAAAAGCCCCCCAGGAGCCCTTTCGGCATTTCAGCTACCGAAACTTCAAAAGACAGGGGGTCTCTCCTCCACTGCATCGGGAATCTCCGAAACCCAAAACATGAAATGAAAAAGCCTCCTTGAAGACAGTTGCATGGCCCTGTGGTTACATTGAGAGTGAAACCTGAAGAAATGAAGGTTGGACTCCAAGCTTTGGAAAAATGACACGTGGTCACTCTCTATGTATTCAGTCTCGGCCACCCTCCAGGGAAGAAGCAGTTAATGAATATTAAGTAGGTGGTTGAGACCTCAGCTCAATCTATAAATGGAAGGCATGGGAAGGGTCAGAAGTAGTCAGTTCGTGGTACTCCGATGGACAGTTTTCCTGCAGAATCCATGTTGTCTGAAGGAGTGTCAGACAAGAAGCTATGTGTACAGTCTGAAGGAAGATCATGTGCATGTAAAGCCTTAAATGAGGTAGCTCATATACCCTCCTGGGGCCAAGGAGGCGAATTTATTTGAGTATATATACTCATTTTTTGTATTTTTGTAGCGGATGGATGGTAGAGCAAAGCTCCCGACTGTAATGTTTTAATGAAGAACTGGTTTTCCTGGCTATGTATCTGTATATGAAATTTCCTTGTTTAATGTAAGGAAACTCTCTTTTTCATCTTGTTTCAATCTCATACTAAAAGGGTTCATGATTGATTGATTCACATGAATCGTCATGACTGTGTTATGATAAAGGGTTTATTATAAGGTTGTTATGTTCTTTTAGTGTTTATGCTTTTGAATATAAGAAGTTCTTATGTTCAAATTTTTCTTCTACGGGCTGTTGGAAGCCCGATGCCTACAACAACCCTTCACATTTATTCATAGAAGTCTTCCTCCTACTCACCCTTATTACAACTTACTTTCTGAAGTTGAACCAAGACCTCATCTACTTGTGCATGCCTGGCCTAGTTTTTAAGTTAGAACGATATTGTTTCGAGTTTACTTCCATTCATCACCCTCTATCAAAAAATAGTGACATAAACTGATGGGATTTAGGCTTATTCCTGTTGCAATCCAAGAGTGACTTCTAACGCCAACATTTATGGCATTGTTGCCAGGGACGAAGTTGAAAATTTTCCCTGGGATTGAACGACATCGAGCTTATGATTCTGAAGGTGCATCAGGCATCAAAGCCCTACGAGATTGCTACTGTGCACCTGGAAACTCCATTGTGATGACTCCACTGTGGAAAACTTGTTGTTTTAGTTGTGTCTTCTAGAGGTAGACACATGCGGTCCCATCCACAACTGCCTCTGGCTACACCTGAAGCTGTTCTGGAGGCGATCATCAAAAAAGGAAAGGCCTTTGAAGGAGAAACATCCACCACTGAACCAGGTAATTTGCCATCTCCTTCTTTAGAAACTCTATTTTCTTCTTCTTAGCTTCATAGCAGACCCTTTTCTAAAGTTTCCCATTTCCTGAATTTCAAAAGTGTTCCTACTGAGTTTTCCCCTCCTAGTCTGGGATTGGAGGGAGAAATCCTTGTCACTCCCCTCTCCCCTTCAGTTGTACCTTGGCATAGAACCAGGACCACAAAATATTTCCCCACTCCTAGATTTACCACCCCTCCTCTTATTACTGTTGTTGCTACTGCACAGAGAGAAGCATCTGCTGATTCAAGCCCCTTAGCCTTCTCTCTGAATCCCCCATTGTTCCCCCTTCCACCTGTAAGCTCATTTATAGTATCCCCTGTTCAAGCTTCTTCTCCTCCGAGTTCTCCTCCACCTAATATTCCTATGGCAAGAGAAAATCCCCCCATGACCAGAATGGAGGCTATAATAGTTGCTAGGTATGCTCCCCTTTTGTTACCTCAGCCTCTCAATTCCCTTCCAGCAGATGGATACCTTAAGAAGCTTCCCAATTTTATAGGCAAAGGGGACATAGCTACAGAAGAACACCTTGAATCCTTTTACAGTTTTACAGATGATCATGTTATCATGCATGCAGACGTATGGATGAGGATTTTCATCCACAACCTTGAAGGCAAGGCTAGAAAGTGGTTTAGGGCCCTGCCTCCTGGATCTATCGATGGGATTGAGGCTTTGGATAATGCCTTTTTGAGACAGTGGGGAGACAAAACAGACTTCATGTATTACATGATAGAGTTCAGGTATTTGAAGAGAAAGGAAGGAGAATCTATCTCTGACTTCTCCAAGAGATTAAATAAAATGTACAATAACATCCCTGCTGAGATAAATCCCTCAGAATCCTCTACTAAGATCACTTATGCTAGCACTTTTGATCCCGATTTTTTCTTTCTGTTGAGGGAAAGGAGAGAAACTACTCTGGCTCACATGCAGGATGCAGCCGTGGAAGTAGAATCTAACATATTGGTTGTTGATCGACTTAAGAATAAGGCTAATAGAGACATATCCAGGAAGAGACCTGAATCCTCCCCATCCAATTCCTCTCCCCTTCCCCTTCAAACGGATGAGGTAACTAAAGTGCTAAAATCTCTTTCGGCTAGAATGGAAAGGTGGGAGTTAGAAGGGAAGCCCATGTACATAAATCCCTAAAATATTGATAACAAAGGCTACAGGAAACCTAGCAACAATGTGCCACAGGATTTTCCAAGGGAACAAAGGAGCAAAGACAAATATGATCAGAGGATTCAAACCCCTCTCCAAAATAGCCTAGTTTCTCATGAGGAAGGAGAAGAGATAGATGAGCTCGACCCTGAAATTCACTGTATTGAAGACACTTCCCCTTTTCCCCACTTGACTCAATCTGCATATGAAGGATCCCTTATGAAAATTCAAATCAATGAGTGGAGTAAAGGGGAAAAGGCCAACAACACTCCTAATAGATATCATCTCAGTTCAAAGAAGAAAGAAGGGAATTTTGATAGCCATGATCAACCCCTCATAGCGGAAAAACCTGCTAAACCTACAACCATCACTGCTAAAGAAAAGAAAACTCAGAATACTTCACCAATAGTGAAAGAACCTGTATCTGAGGTAAGGGAAGCTCCTAAGCCTCTTTACTCCTTTAGTTTTGAGCACAAAATTCAAAATATTAGAATTTCCGTATGCCTCTCAGAACTATTTAAAAATGAAGATTTCAAAAGGTCCCTCTCTAAACTTCTACAATCTGAGCCCCCCCAGCCCTCCACAGACTCAGTAAATATTCAATATTAAAATCCAATAGTCATCCTAGGTCCCATGGTAGAATACAAAGATGATTCATCCCCTCCCTTATACACATCCCTGAACATACATGATAAGGTGCTGCATAATTGCCTCATCGATTCAGGAGCTTCCCATAACCTTATGCCCAAAATACTCATGGAAGAATTGGGACTGGAAGTGACAAAGGCTTATCATGATTTGTACTCTTTTGATTCAAGGAGGGTGAAATGCCTTGGAGTCATCAAAGACTTGGTGGTATCTTTATTTCAGCTGCCAATGAAGAGTGTGGTCATGGACATTATAGTAGCTAATGTTCCCCCCAAGTTCGACATCCTGTTGTCAAGATCTTGGATTAAAAAACTTGGAGGAACATTACAGATGGATCTCACATATGCCACCATTCCATTCTTTGGAGGGGAACAGAAGAGGTTGTACAGAGAAGCTCAGCTGGCCTACATTGTTAGTGATGAAGCAGACCCCACCAATCATCCTATCTTTGTGCTTGACATTGATTTGGGGTCTAGTTTATTGCAGCCCACTGATACTCCTGAAGCCCATTTTTAGATCAGAAAGAAACCCATATTTAATCACGAGATACCTCCTCCAACCACCTCTGTTTGGAATATGTTCTTTGATTGAGCTTCTTCTAGCAAAGGCATTAGCGCTGGAGTGGTTTTTGTGTTGCCTTGTCAGGAAACCATATCCCTCTCATACAAGATAGAATTTGAAGCTACCAATAATGTGGCAGAATATGAAGCTCTTGTTCTGGGTTTAAGGGCTACAAAAGAAATGGGAATTGAGGAGGTAGAAGTGTTTGGAGATGCTGAGTTGATAATCCAGCAAGTCAGAAATGCTTTTCGGGCTAAGCACCCTTGGCTTAGGAGTTACAAAAATGAGGTGTGGGACCTGATTGATAATTTCTTCTCAGCGTTCAACATTTCTTTTATTCCAAGAGAGGAAAATACTTTGGCCGATTCCTTAGCTGTCTCAGCTAGCCTTTTCAGGATCCCTCTGCTGCCTAAGATCAAATATGATGTTGAGATAAGATATAGGCCATCTGTCCCGGACAATATCAAGCATTGAAAGATTATTGGAAGACAATAAGAGGGCCTAGGATTCAAAGCTCAATTTTTCTCTATGGGTCGATCGAGTAACAATAACGAAGTCCCTGGGCACCTCACCTTTTCAACTTGTTTATGGGACGAAATCTATGTTTTCCACTCATCTTGCTTTACCTGTAGCGAAATTCTTTCAAGATCATGAAGGAGAGCCAGACCATATGGTCAGAAGAGTTCATCAAGTGGTGGAAGTGCAATAGGTCAGGGAGAAGGTAATGGACATAGCTCATAGTCATCAGTAGAATATCAAACAAGCCTTTGACAGGAAGGTTGGGAAGGAGGAATTCGAGCTCGGAGATTTGGTGCTTAAGTGGGATACACCTGGGAAGGATAGGGGAAAACACATCAAGTTTGATGCCCTCTAGATCGGCCCCTTCAAAATATCTGAATTATTCTTAAATAACACATACAGGTTGCAGGATTTGGAGGGTGAAGAGGTTTTTAACAGCCCAGTAAATGGGCATTTCCTGAAGAAATGTTTTGTTTGAGCCTTAGACAACTCCTCTGTTTTTGTAAATATTGTTTTTCTATTTATTTTTGGCTTAATAAATGACTCCATAGCCCAAGAGAAGGCAACTGGAACTGCAGAAGGAGTTCTTAGAGCATCACAGGGATGACTCTATCCCCCATGGAGCCTAATGTTAGCGCCAATTCTTGCAAGGGGGTGTTTCTCTCTGATTTCGGTCCCTTGTTGTAAACACGTAGAAATGGGGTTTAAAAAACCCATCAAATGTGTTTTATTCAAAGGCCATAGTCATGAGAACCAAGTAAAGCACACAAAAAGAGTCCATTTCAGGCTTAAAATCAAGTGAGTGAGCATTTTGTTTTCAACGACGAGTATCCATAGATGGAACAAATCAACGGTCATCGGGTAAGCTTGATTCATGGAGTTGCACGGGGTTTAGTGCATGGGCTCATCTCTTTTGGCCAAAGTCACGAAATGATCATTCATGATTTCGGCTACATGGCGCCTAATCAGGCTCAGTTGGCATTTCGGCTATCGGGACTTCAAAAGATAGGGGGTCTCTCCTCCACTGCATCGGGAATCTTCAAAACCCGAAACATGAAATGTAAAAGCCCCCCAGGAGCCGTTTCGGTATTTTGGCTACCGAGACTTTGAAAGACAAGGGGTCACTCCTCCATTGCATCGGGAATCACCAAAACCTGAAACACGAAATGTAAAATCCCCCCAGGAGCCGTTTCGGCATTCTGGCTATCGAGACTTTGAAAGACAAGGGGTCGCTCCTCCACTACATCGAGAATCGTTGAAACCCGAAACATGAAATGTAAAATCCCCCCAGTAGCTGTTTTGGCATTTTGGCTACCGAAACTTCAAAAGACAGGGGGTCTCTCCTCCATTGTATCGAGAATTGCTGAAACCTGAAACGAAAAATGTAAAAGCCCCCCAGGATCCATTTTGGCATTTTGGCTACCAGGACTTTGAAAGAAAAGGGGTCGCTCCTCCACTACGTCGGGAATCGCCGAAACCCAAAACACGAAATGTAAAATCCCCCCAGGAGCCATTTCAACATTTCGGCTACCGGAACTTCAAAATACACAGGGTCTCTCCTCCACTACATCGAGAATCGTTGAAACCCAAAATGAAAAATGCAAAAGCCTCCTAGAAGATAGTTGCATGGCCCTTTCATCTGTATATGCAATTTCCTTGTTTAATGTAAGGAAACTCTCTTTTTCATCTTGTTTCGATCTCATACTAAAAGGGTTCATGATTGATTGATTCACATGAATCGTCGTGACTGTGTTATGATAAAGGATTTATTATAACACTGTTATGTTCTTTTAGTGTTTATGCTTTTGAATATAAGAAGTTCTTGTGTTCAAAGTTTTCTTCTACAGGCTGTTGGAAGCCCGATGCCTATAGTAGCCCTTCTCATTTCTTCACAGAAGTCTTCCTCCTACTCACCCTTATTACAACTTACTATTTGAAGTTGAACCAAGACCTCATCTTCTTGTGGATGCCTAGGCTAGTTTCCAAGTTAGAATGATATTGTTTCTAGTTTACTTCCATTCATCGCCCTCTATCAACAAATAGTGACATAAACTGATGGGCTTCAGGCTTACTCCTGCTACAATCCAGGAGTGACTTCCGATGCCAACAAAAGCTAACAATCTCAAACAACGCCAGATATAGAAAGGCCGCATAACATTTGAAACAAAAATTCAACAAAGGCAAAGACAACAGTTACATATCAAAGAAAAACAAGCGGGAAACAGAAAGTTGGCAAAAGTAGTATGACAGGACAACACTAAGAGAAATTAAAGGACAGAAAGGACTGATGGAACATCACATTAAACATGCCAACTGGAAATGGAAAAGCAAGCATAATGGAAAGTATGAAACTACCATAGATGCATTAAATCCACAGTTATGGTGCATTAATCGCATCATGGAGGAAGCGTCCTCGACAAGCTTCATGACAAGCCCATACAACACGCGAGTATAGAAGCAACTAGCCTATTTGCAAAAGGAGAATAGAGAAAGAGCCACAACAGCCAAAATGAATAGAGAGAGACCACAGAGCTCACAAAATTCATTCAAACTTAGGAAACGTTCGACAATCACCACTATGGCACCACCGAATCCCATAGAACTAGGTCAGACAACTAGACCAACCCAGGTTCAAACTAGGTCACGGGGACAAACCCGTCCCGATAACTATTGATCTTATCATGTAGATAACAGGACTACCCAGCCGGGGCATGGATCCCGTGCTGATTCTGGATGATAAATCCAAGGAGAAAGCGTTAGCAGAGGAAATGAATAAGAAATATGGTACCAGCAGGGGAACACGATGAATTACAATCAAACAGATCAACAATGCAGTGACACAATTGGGTGCAAATATCTTAGCCTGTAAATTGTTAAGAAAATGCCGCAAAGATGAAGTACCAGCAAGAGTCATCGCATTTGCAGCTCAATGCATAGAAGGCACCTCCGTGAGTTGGGTGCCTTATCTATTAAAGTTGTTCCAAGTGGACTGCAAGGATGCATAGGACCTCGATACAAAATTACATTACTCATGGTTTCTCACCCTCATAGCCTTCATGGGATGGCGGGAACCAGAGTATGTAATTGTTTGTACTAGACCATAGCCAGTGGGAGCGATATATCCATTACTGAAATCTGGGCCATAGGCCAGGCATAAGAGGGATAATGGAATCATATTTGAAGAATACCTACTGGACATAAAGGAAGATATCAACCAATCATGGAGGATAACACTAGAGGTTGTCATGCAATATGGGGATATCGCTAACTTATGGGCTACCAAGGCAGGATCCATATAAACAGTGGCTACAGATGCACTATCGCATCGTAGAGGGTGACATTGACATGGTCATCAATGAATGGCCTGATGAATGGATAATCCCATCCATTCCCCGAGAAGTACCAGAAATAATAGCAGAAGGAGAGGCAGTGCAGGCGGAAACACAACCTCTGCAAATCCCATTGCCCAAGAAACCAAGGATGGGCCAAAACAATCCAACTCAGGAAGATGAAGTGTCAAAGTAGATAGGAACCCAGAAGGGGAAGAAAGTGACCAACGGAAAGCTAAAGAAAGCTAAGGGAGCGCATGAGACCACCCCAAATCCCAACAAACAGGAACCAGGGGGAACGAAAAGACCAGTTGTGTAGACAGTAGGTGCGCGCAAGAAATCAAAGACACAAAAAACATCACCAGACTATACGATCATGAAGGATGATGGAGAAATGATCGCCAGAATGGTCCAGGACTCTCTAGAAGAAGACTTCAATCACACAACACATCACAGGGATAAACTGAAAAAAGAGCTGGAAGAAATGGGACAGCTCCTTAGGACACTCAAGGAGGCCCAGAGAGAAAGTAGTAGTAGAGGCATAGAGTCATCAACAACATAGACAAACAAAATAATGAAGGTATAAGAGAGATACCCAGTCCTTCCAATGCCACACACAATGGTCTACATAAAACCTAGCATGCTGAGAATGGACAACATCATGGGACAGACACCAGTGAAGGATTTGGACCACATCCAATTGGTCTTGATGAGGATTCCATCAAGGTAACTGTACAAATTGCAGGTTAGCGTCGACCATGAAATGCAGTCTAGGGCACATAAAAAATTAGTTGAGATACAAAAAGAAACAAAGAAATGAGAAGCGTTGGAAAAATATTGTGAGCAGGCCAAATCCGAAACTTGGGAGGAGAAATAATGCAGGAACAAACTAGAATGAAGAGTGGGATAAATTTTTGGGAAACTTCCAAGTACTGCGCAAGGAAATGAACTCCCAGCCACAAAAAAGATCGACCAAATTGTGCAGCCAATTTATCGATATTATAAGGAGATCTAGGGTCTCAGAGAATAGGTCACGCCAAAAACTCCATCGACAGTAAAGGAGTAAAGGAAGCAGGAAGAAATGATGCAATTGTAGGAGATAGAGTGGCAGGTTAGCACAACAACGGAATTGTTTGATAAATCAGCACAACTTTGGACAAGGATGGAGGAGGATCCACAGGTCCAACGCTGGGACAATGAAGAGGAAAGGATCAATGCAGCAATCCAAGAACTCAAATAGAGGAAAATGACCATGCCAATCCCAGAACGCATCAAGGGAATGTAAGAGCTGAAGAAGATGAAGGCATAACTTATCATGGCGCAAACACACAAAAAATAGCATCGGTCTCAAATAGAACCATTGCAGGAATGGATAGTAGAAGTACTCGCACATGTAGAAGGATCTAGAACACATATAGCATAGACATAGGAAAAATGTGCAGGAATACTAAGTGAGGAAGTGGCAGTTCAGGTGGTGGATACCATTAAGGATAAGACTGTGCAGGCACTGCCAAAAGTAGCAGAGTTGAAGGAAAAGTTCCAGATGATCACCGAGGAGATCGAGGCAACTCAAAAAGATTAGGTGACTCGGGATGAGTCACATGTCAGTGTTGGGGGCCTATTGGTACCAGGACAAAGTGGAACGAAGGACGATCATGGGAAATAAAGCGTGCATAAATGGAAGTAACAATTGGAGAAATAATACCACGTGCGCATGCAAGAAAACATGCATAAGAAAAGCGACAGTTGGAGGAAGAACATCATGCGTGCATGGGAGGAATACCTAACATCGGTATAGTTAGGGTTTTTGTAATGCTTTGTAAATGGCTAAAGAGCTTGAAATGTATAAATATAGATACGTAGGTATCATGTAGAGGTTCGCCTATTTTGTGTTGAAACATTGTGTATTAACTTGGGGTGTTAGTGTTGTTATCCCATATTTTACTGTAGTTACGCATGAGCGGATG
>SNQJ01S0139125.1:31854-49776 GCA_010110895.2 Picea sitchensis | reverse complement strand
TTGGTTGCTCATCTCCAACTTCCTCCCAAAATTTAGGCTCCAAAACTGCCCAATATCCCCCAAAAATGGAGAAAATACATTAAAAATAGGCTTAACATTATTAAAAACCCAAAATTAGTTATAAAAACCACTTTTTAATAAAAAGTCGGGCATTATCCCCCTTCATCTACACACGCACCCTTTGGAACGGTCATATGAGTTAATATGGCCAAGCGTTAGCCCGTAGGCTAAGCGTTGTCCCCCTATTCAGCGCTAAGTCCTGGTTTATGGTGTGTTGGCATAAGCCCATGGGATATGCCCCATAAATTTTGTGCCCGTGGTGTGGTAACGGTCCCGTGGGATCCACCCGTGAACCGGGGCTATCCCTATCCATGCATACACCTATGTCTGGGCTCCCGGTTCTGTCGTGTGGTCATATGCCATATACCAAATGCAAAGGGCTGGGGCTAAGCCCCGGCCCTTTCCGCCTCCGCCCAAAGTTTCAAACAAACTTAAATAAATTTTGTGCCGAATGGTAAACAAGCACCACCATGGGGGTGGGCGGTTAGCCCAGCCCCGCCAGTCCACTGCCCGATCGGGAGGTCGCCGGTTCGACTCCCATTAACCCATAAACAATTTTACATGTAACTAATGAACCAATCACGGGGTGCCATGTGGCAGCCCACGACTGGGCCACATGGCACCTAACCAACCAACCAAAACACACCACGTGTCAACTGCTGATTGGCCCATGTGCCTGCCATGTCAACTGTTGTACTTCCTATGTCAACTTGCCACGTCATCTCTACCGTACTGCCCTGTCAGCCTGCCACGTCACCTCCTGACGTCACCCGTGCCACGTGTCACCCTTACAGTGGTGACATGTGTCACCTCGGGATAGGTCCAACTGGTTGTCCATACATCCAAATCTTCCTGACACATGTTGCCTTCTGGAGCTACCACATCGCCTTTTGGGATTGCTACGTCAGTTGTATGGACCGTACAGTCTGCACAGTCTGCATGACACGTGGACTGTACGGACCGTACAGTCACCACACCATGCAGAAAAAACCATTTTTATCATCTATAGGAAGGTTTGATCCACCGGAGTTGAGCCTCGTCACCTTTGATTTATCCCACATTCAACATTGGCTTTCCCGCCAAATCACTTTTCATATTAAGGTGAGAGTAATGGGGAAAAACATCCTTCGCATTGTGGTTGACCAAGGAGACTCGACTTGCATTATGTCCACTGAATGTTGGAAATCTCTTAGCTCTCTAAAAATTGATACGTCTAATATTGTGTTGAAATCCTTCTATGGACATATGTTTCATCCTCATGGCATAATCGCCACATTTCCCATCAATCTAGGTGTTAAGATTGTCTGTGTTGTGGTAAAGGTACTCAACAAACCTCTTGAGAACAATTTGCTACTTGGGCATACATGGCTCTATGTGATGACACTAGTTGTCCTAACAATATTTTAGGTCTTATGTTTCCCTCATCAAATGAAAATATTGTTGGAAAACAAGGTGTTACTATCAATCAACTAGTGTTTTGTACCCCAGAGCTTGGATCCAATGTGGGTTCCAATATGCCCTTTGTTGGTGATTCCAAGATTAATTACATATGTTAGTACCATATTTGAGCGCTCAAATATGTGTGTCTCTTTAGGTTGTAATGCTGCGATTAGGAAAAATAGAGGTTGAATGGGAGATTACATAGCTCCTATAGTGAAAGAGCTAGCAAAATTTCAAGAACTATAGAGAAATCGGTAGAAAAATCATGCCCTAAGGGCCCAAGGATAAATTTCCAATACCTCGGTGATTATAGAGAGATTAAAAAAGGAGAATTGTTCCCTTGAAAGGCTCAATCCATTCTCATACAAAGGCTATATCATGATATCAAATCCTAATAATCAAGTGCTATCAAAGACACAGATCCAATTATCCAACAATTGCAAGCGAGCCTAATACGACTAATGTCACATCAGAAAATTGCATGGGAGATAAAATGCATATGGGGTACGACAACAGTTTTACAATCACTGTGTTTAGAGTTGAATGGTGTCACCTGACAAGAATATGTAGGTATAAACCACTATCATTGGGTCAGGACAATGGTATTTTAGTTTTTCCTAATCACTTTCCCAATCATTATCAATGCACATTTGTGCACCCATTCAATGACACCTGGAGTCAATGCACCAATTCACGTGTCACACTCAAAGAGTCATAGATAACTTGGCACACTAATAGGGTATACATCATATCCATTCTGAGTCTGGAACCTATATAAATAGGGCCCACTAGAGATTCCAGTCACTATATCAAACTCAACTACACATAGGTCAAGCCTAGATCCATATAAGAAATGAAATGGACCAGTAGGAAGTTTCCACATTTCCATGGGATCATAAGGAAATCAACATGATGTCACTCAAAATTTCCCACGTCTTCCCAAAATTTCAGAGAGAGATAATCCATTGGAAAAATGACACATGTTCATAAAAAAAACGCGAGAAAGGAATTCTCAAGTAGGTGAAATATATTTGGCAGAGCATCAATTCATTTGAGGAGAATACAACACGTAACAAGACATTTGGCCTCTCATTTGGGTACTTTCACCAATAATTATACCTTTATCTACAACCAATATAGGATGGTAATCATTGAACATACACAAACCCCCACCTAATACTAAGATATCATAATATCACACCAGGTATGTTGAATCATTTAGCCCCATTGGTTGTCTCCATAAGAACGTGTCTAATTCCTATAAGAAAAATCCAAAGAATCAAAGAAAAATTAATATGCGAGTAATTTTCTTTCTAGAGGTGGTTTACTCATATGTTAGGTGTCACTGATGATGACCCACCTACTAATTATCTCCATTCATGAGAGAGTTATTAGCTATCTTGGTTATAGATGTTGCGAGAATGTGTTATGCATTTTGTGAATGAGATAATCTCGTTCTCTAGTATCATTAGCCCATACTTGAGATCTGTAGGAAATTTTGGAATCCACCCTAAGGGGAAATGTATCAATTGACCAGTTCTCTACAGAATCTTGAGATAAAGAATTCAGAGAGCTGGCCAATGATACTTTGCATTGATGAGTGGTGGAGGCTGAGAGGAAATGGTTAGATGTACTTTCATCCAGCCAGTGATATCAATTGTCTAGATGTCAAGTATATCTAACAAAAGAGATGAAGGTCCAATTGAGTCATTC
This sequence comes from Picea sitchensis, assembly GCA_010110895.2. Taxonomy (NCBI): domain Eukaryota; kingdom Viridiplantae; phylum Streptophyta; class Pinopsida; order Pinales; family Pinaceae; genus Picea; species Picea sitchensis. The sequence goes on along the minus strand of SNQJ01S0139125.1, from coordinate 46,563 downwards.
ATAAGGATATAAACAAAATATCAATTTCACAAAGAGAACACACCCAACAATAGCATTGGCAGGTTAACTTTGGTGGTAAAACGTTGTCTTTACCAGGTAAAAATCAGTTAGAAGACCAGAGGTAGTATCAAGAATCTAAAAATCAATATCTAGTTTCAAGAAGTAGTGTTGGATCATATGAATGGTTTTCTCACAAATGAAGGTCCTATAAAGAATTATTAGAAGTTCAATTTTCGGGTTGGCACTTTGGGAAATTTAATAGTTTCTTACAACCAAAGTTGTTTAATAACAATCCTCAAAAACAAACAAGTAATTACAACTGCAAGATTCATGAGATTCATCCCCTATGCTATGTTTCAGTTTTTCATTCCTCTTTTTGTGCATGTGCTCTTGTAAAATACAACCCTCTCAAATCCATCCCTCTCATTTTGGATTCTTGTATCAAATCCCCATTAACAAAATCTCAAGAGGCAAGTTATTTTACATGTTCAATGTTACTGTGTGTTGTATGCTTATGATATTGAAGTGATTTACTCTTAACAATGACCGATTAATGTCATTTATGCATATGTTTAATGATATGCAGAGGGTACCTCCATGGATTTTAATCTTTTGAGATGTTTAACTATTTGATGTACATTTTAACAATCTATTTTATGTGTTAGAAATGTTGAATTATTAATTCCTCAACACATTATTATGTTTCCATAAGATATAAGATTCATTCTCTGCAATGCCTTATACTCTTGTGTTTATTTTTATTCACCATTTCCCCTACTCTTAAAACTAAATTTTCCAAAACACTCATGGAAAAATTCCTTATGGAGTTGAATGTTTTTAATAATTGGAATGAGACTATTTGAGAGCTAATTGTTTTATGAGAGGGAGAGAGAGAAACTTACCCAATTTTTGCATAATTCCATTTACTAAAAGAATGGATTTAAGGCTCTTATTGTTGATGGTAAACAAGATTCAGATATCCAATTGTTAGTATTTCACCTCATGACTCCACAAAAGGAATATTTGGCATCTACAAAAAATTCACCAGAAGCAACCCGAATCCTGAGTAAACTCCAATATACTTAGATCCATAGAATCTCCCGACCTAGAGAAATATTAGAGAACGAAAAATCTCTTCAGCTTTAGGTAACCCTAATATAGAAACATATCCTTCTATTGTTCATAGAGGTAGCGTATATTTTTAGTTAATCGATATACCTATTGATTCATATTCTTCTTCGAAGCTACCTCCTGAACCCTTAATAGATATACAAAATTCACCCAAATATTTATGTCAAGAAATGAGTTTTTACCTTAAACCCTTATTGAACAACCTTGATAACCCTCTATCATTCTAAGCCAATAACTACATTATTCAAACTTGTATGGAAAACTTAGGTGGAGGAAGAGTGGGGGGGAGCTAGCCCCCCACCACCACCTTCAAATACTTGGGTAACTATTATATGTCCCATTAAATCTACTTGTGAATGTTCACGATCTCCCTAGAAATTATTTGAATCTATTTGCCAAATATTATGGATAACAAGATCATTCCACTGAACAACATATAAAAGCCTTCAAATAATTCACTTAAAATATGTTCATGGAAAACAATGTTTCTTCATGAGGTTTTTGGTTCAAACTTTGGCTGGAGACATTTGGAAGTGGTTCAGAGAGCTTCTTGTGGCCTTAATTGATTGATGGTGGGCTCTTTAGTATGCATTTATGAGACAATGGGGGAAAAGAGAGGCAGACTATATTACTTGACCAAATTTGGATCACTCAAGAAGAGAGATAACAAGCTTGTTGTTGACTTTAACAAAATATTTAACAAGATATACAATAAGATACCTATAGACATAAGGCCTTCTCATCAAGTAGATAAAGTCACATATGTTTGGGTTTTTGATGTTGACTTTTCCATGTTATTAAGGGAAAGAAGAGTCACAAATCTTCTTGTTATGCATGATGATGTAATGTAAATCAAAGGAAATATGATTGCATCAGGTAAAATGAAAAAAGTCTAGATCAAGTAGTAAACAAAGAAGGTTAGAGAGCACTATAGTCCATCTATTCCAGCCAAAGATTCCCATGAAGCTAGGATGGATGAAATATCTAGAGTAATAAGAAATTTGACAAATAAAATGTCAAGTTTATAGATGGAGAATGGTAATGCAAACAAATCTCCTCGAAAAGGAGGGACAAGGAACCCTAATTATTATAGAATACCTTTTAACCTTCAACTCATGAGGAAGGAAAGAAGAAATGAAGAACATCCCATCCAACCCATTGTGAGAACCAATGATGAAAACAACTTGGTTGAGGAAACAATGGATGAGGAATATGTCAAGAATCTAGAGGAAATACACTTGTTACAGGGAGAAAATAATGTCATGCATCTAAAACAAGATGATTATGAATATTCCTTAAACAACATGAAACACATCCCTAAAAGTGAATCAATCAAAAAACATGTTTCCTTTGTTCAATATAGGATGTGTGTTGATGCACTATAGGCTAATATGCATAAGAAGTATGATCTAAGACCTAGACAGAAGGAAGCCAACTAGGAAAACCAGCCACATCCTAAGAATCCTAGCCCAAGTATTTTCAAGGATAAATTCAAAGAAATAACAAATAGTCCCAAGGTTAATGAGGTTGGAGAACCTTCAAAACTAGAAAAAGAAGTTAAATAATACAAGGAATCAGTTCAACATTTTAACATTGAAAAATATATATTCCAAAGTCAAGATTCATGTCCCACTGGTGGAATTGGATAAGAATCCTTCATATCACAATCATATTGAGAAATCCATACAGGGAAAAAGATCAAAAATCCCTCCTAATACTTTAAATCTACAAGATTAGTCCCCCATTATAGTTTTTCTCCCTCACATAGATGATAAAGAAGAATTTGTTGCACCTTTATATGTAACATTGAATATCCATGACACGATGTTGCATAACTGTTGGTTGTGGAGCCTAAGTATGTTCCTGATTTAGAGGTCCTTGCTTTCAGCCATGTTTATACCCCATGAAGACTTTACACCCCATAAGTATTTACACTCTTCCACGCGGGAGAGTGCAGAGGGGGGGGTACCCCCTCTGCGGGGTTCAGGGGGGCTATCCCCCCAGCTAGGGGGTTCGAGGGTGAAGCCCCTGAAGGAAAAATTCCCTTGTAAATGTGTATTGTAATTTCATTGTAAATCTGTACTGTTCATTATAAGGTCGTAGATCTAACAATATAAATTATGTTAGGGTTTTTCTCCCTAGAAGGAAACCCTTTGTTATGAGGGAAATGTATTGTGGCTATGCATTATGGTGAGTATTGTATTCTGAGAGATGAGAATGTGAGAGAAAGAAAATGAAGTTACAACTGGTTTTGTTGTAGTTTGTATCCCTTCATTTGATGGATAGTAATAAAGGAAGGACCTAGCAATTTCTCTGGTGGACGTATCCCACACTGGGTGAACCACGTAAATCTGTGTCTCTCTTGTATTGTGTATCTTCTGTGTTTTTGTTTCTGCATTTGTTTTATTTTATTGTTCCACGGTCCTATTTTTCTAACAATAATTGTATGATTCACTCTATAGAATCACATAATATTATGCCCAAAGTAGTCATGCAAAAACTGTGATTGGAAATAACTAGACCATATCATGACCTCTATTCTTTTGATGCCAGAAAAGTGAAATGTGATGAGATAATAAAGGACATGGTTTTTACTTTGGCTCAATTTCCTATCAAAATCATTATGATGGACATAGTGGTGGCTGATGTGCTTGTAAACTATGGCATGTTGTTAGCAAGAAAATGGGAATGTAAGCTAGGAGGTACAATGCAAATGGACATGAATTACACAACTATACTATTTTTTGGAGGAGAAAACCTAAGGTTATACAAAGGACCAATTTTTTTTATGTGGTTAGTGACAAGAACAATCTTGTAAACCATCCTATATATGCTATTGATTATTATATTGGATATTGCATCCTCATAGTTAATGAATCATACAAGGAATCCCCAACACTCACAAATCCTTTGGCAATCGATGATAAATAAGTAGGTGGTATATAGAAAATGTATTTTAATGGGGCATATTCAAAAGAAGGAGTGTAAGTTTGTGTAGTACCCATTTATCCTAACAAAAGAGAAATACACTTGTCCTACAACATAGAGATTGAAGCCACCAACAATGTAGTTGAATATGAGGCCTTGATTCTAGGCTTGGAGGTAGCAATAAAAATGGAAATTACTGAGCTAGTGGCATTTGGAGACTCAAAGCTAGTGGTGCAACAAATCAAAGGTCGTTCTCAGACACATAATCTTAGAATGAGGCCATATAGAAATCACGTATGGGATATGATTTATTATTTTTATGAAGCTTTAAATATTACTATTGTCTCAAGAGAATTTAACTAGCAGGTTGATTCCTTAACAGTGGTAGCCATTACTTTTAAAACACCCATTGTTCTGCAAATGAAATATGAAATTGAGATGAGATACAGACCATCCATACCTGAAAATATCAAGTATTGGAAAGTGTTTGAATGTGACCATCAAATTAAAAAGTTCATGGAGGTGATAGATGAGTTTGCAAATACTCATATTGATTCATATGATGAAGAGGAATCTAAATATATTAATGAGAAATAAATGGAAATTACTTCTAAATTTAGTGACTATATGGGTAAGCATAAGGTCCTTCATCTCAAGAAGAACTTCATTCCCATAGGGTTGGTACCATTGTAGTAGTTGTTTGATAGAAACAATGTACCTTTTAAGCCAACAATTATGGCCAAACATGACAACACTGAGGAATAGAACATTGGGACAGAAAAGGAACCCACATACATAAAGGTGTTTGAAGGTCTTGGATCGTTCGATATATTTGAGTCGGAGAGACTCCTTAGATTCCTCTTGGAACCTAAAACTCTATCACAGGTCCTTCCTCTTTCTGGCGTAGGTTGTGTGGCACCCAAAACCCCTCTCATTAGTGCTCTCAAAGTTTAACGTCGATAGAGGTAGCTCTCTATGCTAGGATCCCTACTTGATGTGACCACAGAATTCGAGCGTGGGTCAACTCCCTTTGCGACTCTGTGCTTTGGAACTCTTGAGAGAAGCTTACTCCTCTTTCCTGATTCCCAAATCAATGAATACTTCAGGACCAAATCTATGGTCCACATTCCTCTCACGATCAATGGCTGTGTTCAATTCGCGAGTTCAGACTTCACGAGTCCTCTCTTCTCCTATCTCCTTGGGTATTCTTTCTTCGACTTATCCCAAACTACATGCATCTCTGCCATGTGCCCTCTAGATCCAACGGTCCAGAATCACTTCACACCTCTCGACTTCGCAAAAATCTTTGTTCGCCCCTGGAAAACCTTTTGAAGTTCCTTCTCCCGAACCTCTCAATTTTCTGCCACCTGTATCCTCCTCGATGGGTGATTTTCACTGTGTTTGGGACTTCGGAAAGTTCCTAACTCCTTTTCACACTTATCACAAATTCCCCTTTTGAGAATTAGACTATCCTCGAACTCCTTTTGCACTCCTTGCAGAATTCTGCGCAGACTCTACTGTGACTTTGCTTGGCTTGAAACCTTCAAGGCTCATTGTTCCTTTGTGAACTTTCTCGTGCCCTCCTGATAGCTTCTCTCTCTTCCTCCTAAGCTTGTAATATGGACTTAATGTATCTTGGATGCACTCCTTGCAATTGGCTAAGCTATTCGACAGCCTCTCCCTTTGCCTTCCTGAAGGGTTTAAGGCATCTTCTTTCCTTTGTCGATGTGCTCTTACTAATCCTTCCTTTCTCAGAATGTTCATTAATTCGGAGATTCTCCTAAGGATTCCAACACGTTCAACTACGTTTTCCTTGTGAACGTTTGCACCAGCTCAAATCCCTCCTGGAAGAGTATTTCAGAGTGTTCAGTAAATCTAAAATGTGTTTCCTCCCACACAGTCTTTCTTTCCCAGGTACTTAACCACCTTGAAATTTCTCCCCGAGTCTATGAATTAATCTGGTGTGCCCTCCTGGCAACTTCTCCTCTGACTCCACTGAGTTCAAACAATCTCTCCTTGCATCGTCTCATAGAGTTTCTGATCTCTGTCGCGCACTCCTTGCACTTATCCTAGAGAACCAGACTTACCTCGACACACTCACAGATATAATGTTATGGTTCTATCCCTACAAACTATTTCTAACATACATCTATAGCTCAAATTCATACAAATGACATTCATAACAAAACATCCATTACACATAAATTGAAAATAGGAAAAACTGTCATTTTCTATTAATGGTGGAATGTCAAATTCCAGCAATGGAGTCGACTCTCTATATTTCTCTCTGTATCCTCGATGCATCTTCCTCTCACTACTTAGCAACAATACAAATATTTATACAAGAGGGGCTCAACGAGATTCCCTCACAAGTTAAACTAGTGGTGTCAAATCACCATTCAAAATGCCTATCTAATGGGAAAATTACAATGATGGAAATATACTCCAAATCGGATGTAGATCCCTTCCTCTTTCAACCACTTAATGGTGATCTTATCTCCATCTTTTCATCAATAAATACCTAGATCACACTTTGGATTCTTGAGGGAAAATGAAAAGGCGGTCTCTCCCCCTTTCTCGAATGCGGACCACGCGAATTAATTGACTGACGCATGTTGAGGTGGAGTGATGCTATTGCATCATACTCTGTGACTATGAAACTCATGAACTCCTGCTCATGAGCCATCCAACATGGTTGAAATCCTCCTGGATCCCAAAATTTCTCTTGGAGATGTCTCTTAGCTCCTCTGCTTCGCTACTTCTACTCTTGTATCATCCCCACTACTCATGCAGGTTTCCTTTGATCCATCTTCCTCATGCTGACCGCTTCTTCTGTCAACTAAAACATCAGCTTCCTTATCTCCTAAACCACCTCATCCAGTTTCTCCATCGGCTAGCTCTTCTGTTGTAGACTAGCTCATTGCACTTCTTCCTTGTCTCTGGGTAAATCGCATCGGTCTCCCACGTTATCTTCTCCATCTCGTGTGGTTTTAAGTTGCCACTCTGATGCTACCTCCACTTATACAGTCTCCTCATCATTGGGCTTCTTTTTAGCTACTACTTTGGACAGATCGACTCATGTCAATCCTTCGACTGGTTCCTTTCCATATTCCTCTAGTTGTAGCTCATGCTGGTGTGTCTCCTATGGAATGGCTATCTTTTGGCAGCCACCTTCTAGTTTTGTATGGTCTAACCAATCCTCTAGTCCATTTAACTCTAATTCCCACTGAGTGAGTAACTCAATTGGGCATTTCTTGATTGAGACAGATCTCAGTATATTCTCCTCCTCCTTCATGGCAGTCTCAGCTTGCTCTCCTCTTGTTGCATATGCAACATCTATGCTAGCCTCTCCTCGGCCGCTTGGTAGGAATACCTCTATCCCTCCAATGATCATAATGGTCCTCTGATCCCTTTCTTCGACAACGGAAGTTTTTAACTTCTCATTGTATTCATTCACACGACTCACAATTTCGCGTAAATCTTCATATGAGCGAGTTATTTCTTCTTCCTCCACTTCATGTGTAAACTCTCTATGTTGACGTGAAATATCAACTAAGATCATCTCTTCTCCCTTTCCCACTTGAAAATATGGGATGTATCCTCTGCCCACCTGACAGTCTATGAGATCTGTTGATCCCTTCTCATTGTCCACCTAACAACCTATGAGAACTTTTCAAGACTTCTGTCTCTTGTCACTGAGGTTTTCAGCATGCCTCAACCATATCCTTAGAATCTGTTGCTGCCTTCTGGCCAAAAGCTTCTAAATAGGCCATTTAGTTGTCATATTCAAAGGCCAATCATACCTCCATCACACCTTTGCCTCCTATTGCATTTTGAATGCTAGCATCTCCATCTGGTATCTGATTTTGCTGAGCTCCTTATCTATATCTGCTTTTATTTTCTATAGGTAGACTCTCCCTTGACTATGATCATGACTTCCAACAGCCATCTCATTTCACCTGCGACCCACATGGTTGTTTACCATCTATTTCACACCTTGCAACAACTTCAATAGAGAATTGTACTTTGTTCCCCCTTTCTTATAGAAATTAGTTATGTATTAGCTCTGATATCTCCCTTGCCTACGATATATAGACAAAACAAGATCTGATACCACTTGACGGTCAGCGACCTCCTAGTCTAGGATCGTTTGATATATTTGAGTCGAATCAGATCCTTAGATTCATCTTGGAACCCAAAACTCTATCACAAGTCCTTCCTCTATCTAGCACAGGTTGTGTGGCACCTGCGGAACCTCTCCTTGGTGCTCTCAAAGTTTAACTCTAATAGCATTATCTCTCTATGCTAGGATCTCTCCTTGATGTGACCACGTACTTCGACCATGGGCTAGCTCCCTTCGAGACTCTGTGCTTCAAAAATATCATGACTGGCTTACTCCTCTTTCCTGATTCCCAAATCAGCAAATAATTCAGGACCAAATCTACAGTCCATGTTCCTCTCATGATCAACAACTCTAATCAATTCATGAGTTTGGACTTTGCAATTCCTCTCTTCTCCTATCTCCTCGGGTATTATTTCTTCAAATTATCCTGAACTGCATGGATCTTTTCCATGTTCCCTTTGGATCCAATAGTCCAGAATCACTTTGCACCTCTCAACTTCATGAAAATATTTGTTCACCCCTGGAAAACCTTTCAAAGTTCCTTCTCCCGAACCTCCAAGTCTTCTGCCACCTGTCTCCTCCTCGACGAGCGATTTTCACTGTCTTCGGGACTTCGGCAAGTTCTCGACTCATTTTCACACTTAGCACAAATTCCCCTTTCGATACTTAGACTGTCCTCGAACTCGTTCTGCACTCCTTGCAGAATTTTGTGTAGACTCTACTGTGACTTTGCTCGGCTTGAAACCTTCAAAGCTCATTGTTCCTTTGTGAACTTTCTCGTGCCCTCCTAGTATCTTCTCTCTCTTCCTCTTGATCTTGTAATATGGACTTACAATATCTTGGGAACACTCATTGTGCTTGGCTAAGCTATTTGATGACCTCTCCCTTTGCCTTCCTGAAGCGTTTAAGGCATCTCCTTTCCTTTGTCGATGCGCTCTTTCTAAGCCTTCCTTTCTTAGAATTTTTAGTAATTCTGGGATTCTCCTAAGGATTCCAACACTTTCAACTGTGTTTTCCTTGTGCATGCTTGCACCAGCTCAATTCCCTCCTGGCAGAGTGTTTCAGACTTTTTAGTAACTCTGAAATGTGTTTCCTCCCACATAGTCTTTCTTTCCATGGTACTTAACCACCTTGAAATTTCTCCCCGAGTCTATGAATTAATATGGTGTGTTGTCCTGGAAACTTTTCCTCTAAATCCATTGATTTTAGATAGGCACTCCTTGCATCGGCTCACAGAGTTTCCTTTCTCTATCGCGCACTCCTTGCACTTAGCCTAGAGAACCAGACCTAACTCGACACACTCACAGATAGAAGGTTATGGTTCTATCCCTACAGACTATTTCTAACATACATCTACATCTCAAATGCATACAAATGACATTCATAACACAACATACATTACACATAAATTGAAAACAGGAAAAACTGTCATTTTCTATTAATGGTGGAATGTCAAATTCCAACAATGGAGTCACAGCTACAACTGAGTCTCACAGCTACAACTGAGTCTCGGCTCTCTGTATTTCTCTCCCTATATTCTATGCATCTACCACTCACTACTTGACAACAATATATAGATTTATACAAGAGGGGCTCAACAAGCTTCCCTCGCAAGCTAAACTAGTGGTGTCAAATCACAATTCAAAATGCCTATCTAATGGGCAAATTACAATGATGGAAATCTACTCCAAATCAGATGCAGATCCCTTCGGTCATCAACCAATTAATGGCGACCTTATCTCCAACTTGTCATCAATAAATTTATGGTTCACACTTTGGATTCTTGAGGCAAAATGAAAAGGTAGTGTCTCCCCCTTTCTTGAATGCGCACCACATGAATTAATTGACTGGCGAGTGCCGAGGTGGAGCGATGTTCCTGCATCATTGTGCAACGAAATCCCTGGTGAACATAAGGAAACATATATACAGTTGTTCAAGGAATACATGGATGTTTTTTCCTATAAATATGAAGACTTGAATAGTTGCGATACCAACATCATACAACACAAAATACCACTCAAGCCTGGTACTAATCCTTTTAGGAAAAAAGTAAGGAAATTTAATCATCTCTTGTTTCCTACCATTGAGAAATAGGTGATGAAATTTATAGATGCTCAAATAGTAATTCCCCTCAGATATTTTGAATGGGTGGGAAATTTGGTTCCAGTTAGAAAAAAGAGTGGAGAGATAAGGATGTGTGTGGACTTTAGGAACATAAGAAAATGATTTCTAAAAGATAATTACCCTTTGTGTGATATGGACCACATACTGCAAAAATTAGTAGGAGAAAACATAATTTCCATGATGGATGGTTTCTCAGGATATAACCAGGTGGTAATGCATCCTAAAGATAGGGAAAATACAACCTTCACAACGCCATGGCAAAATTTCGTGTATGATAAAATTCCTTTGGGTTTGATTAATCTAGGATCTACATTCAAATGAGCCATGGACACAACTTTTGTGGGTGAGAAAGATAGATTCATTTTTATATACCTTGATGACATGAATTTGTTCTCAAAGACAAATGAAGATCACATGAGGAATCTAAGGAAATTTTTTATGAAGTGCAAACAATTTGGCTTGTCTTTAAATCCTAAGAAGTATTATTTTTATATGAAAGAAGGGAAGCTCCTTGGCCATATAACATCCAAATAAGGGGTGAAGATAGATCCAAAAAGCGTAAAGGCAATCAATAAAATTTCCCTTCCTAGAAGCAAGAAATAAATACAATCCTTCATGGGTATAATCATTTTTCTTAGAAGGTTTGTCCCAAATTTAGCTGAAATTGTAAAGCATATCATAGACATGTTGAGGAAAGACCGTGAAGTAAAATGGAATGCTGAAGCTAAATAGTATTTTCAATGAATCAAATAAGCATTGCGAGAGTCTCTAGTGTTATTCATCCCAAACTATGATAAGTAGTTCCTTATCTTTTCTTTGTATTTAGAGTGTATCATAGCTGCTATTTTGTTGCAGAAAAATGAGGAAAACCAACAAAAACCTATAGCCTTAATTAGTAGAGCTTTAATATATGATGAACTGAGATATAGAAACCTAGAGAAGCAAGCATATTCCCTATTCAAGGCATTGAAATATTTTAGATATTATATATTGCACTAAAAAATATTTTCTTGTGTACCGACTGGTGCAATAAAATATATTCTTACACAACCTGATAGTGAAGGGAGAATGGCTAAATGGATTTCCAAACTTCATTAATATGATTTGGATATAAAACCCATTTAGATGATAAAAGGAAAAGGACTTACCAAACTGTTAGACGAATCTAGCTACATGGTTCTTGATACAAATTATCTGTTAGCATACAACATACCAGTGGAACCAGGACAAGATGCAATGGGAGAACCATTTTTGAAGGTAATCCATAAATTTTCTCAATATTATTGTATAAGGATGTAATTTTTTACCTACAAAACATAAGTTGTCAACAATTATGAGACAAAGCTAAGGCGAGATCTATTAAACTCAAAGATATAAATTATTGCATTTTGGGAGAAATTTTGTTTTGGAATGATCCAAGGGGAATGTTTCTGAATTTCCTTACTGAATAAGAAAAAAATAAATTGTAAACGAGTTTCACAAGGGAGTATGTGGGGGTCACCATTCCTGGAGAGCCAATGCATACAAGATCCTCAAGGTTGGCTATTACTGGCCTTCACTATTTTTTGATGTGAATTGCATGGTTAGAGCATGTGTAGAGTGCCAAATGTTTTCTTTGAAGAAAAAAGGTGTAGCCCCTCCCACTCAATCCTATTAAAGAAACAACACATTTTCAACAATGGGGTTTGGATTTCATTGGTGAAATCAACCCAAATTCTAGTGGGAAACACAAATGCATCCTAACAACCATAGATTGTTTCACCAAGTGGGTAGAAGTGTAACACACCCAACTCCTTAATACTCTTTTAAGGGGTGGGGCATCATAAGTTTGTTTTTCCTTAACTAACTCATCTCGAATCATCTCGGTGAACCTTACGGGTAACCATAATTCTAAGTCACCTTCGGTCGGTTTATGACTATGAGGGTTGACAATACTCCGAAGTCCCAGACTTCCGGAGCTCTGAACCCAGAAGTACTTAGATCCCTTAGGCTTAGCCTAAGTTTCCTAGGTGTTGGTCATATGGGTTCTCCCGAACAAATTTCATCAGCTTGTCTTCTAGATGTCAAGATATTCCCTTCTGAGACTTGAATCTTGCTATCCTTCCCAAGATTCATCATGAAACTGTTAAGGGATTGGGCATGATATCATGGTCTCACAACAATGAGTGTGAAGGGGATAGTCTCTTTAGACAGGAAGGGCCTAGCTGACACAATAATTTATATCTTGATCGTCCTACAGGTTTATGTCCCAAGGCACCTTGAAGGCTAGGTTGGGGCACATAGACAATCAATCAGAAGCATAAGTTCACAAGAAGATAAACACATACACATAACTTAACCATTTCAATATAGAAACCATTTATCGATATATAAATACACGCATGCATCCATTATTCCCAATTCAAAGCACAAAGCATGAAAATACTTATCAGAACTAGAAGACATGATGTGACTGCTAAAAGGGGTGTTCATTTCCACCCAACGATAGGCTCAGTCACTCCTAACAGATTTACCACTGGCCACCCTCGAGCTAGACCATGATGCTTTGAGATTCAATCCTTTGTTCTAGCTCAATGATAGTAAGGATGAAGGTTACTCTCCTCCTCTCACAGGATCTTGGCAATGATTTTCACTATACCAAGCAAGGAGGACCGCTTGAGTACTTCCTCATTCACTCAACAACCTCATTTATCAGCTTGTATCATAACCCTACTATCCATTTCCTGTGACCAGAACACACTCATTTCTTAGTTATTCTTTAAACCCAAGAGCTTAGTATCTCATCTCTGCACTCTTCACAGGTCTTCCTTTTCCCACCACACCTTCCATTCTTTCCTTCCTCAGCAAGATTGTGCGTGGCTCAAATTCCCAGTTAGTGGTCAGGTCTAAAATCCTTACAAATGGGGGCTTTACCCCATCCCCTCATTAACTCTTGAGAAGGTATTCTGATCCAAGTGGATATTGGTGGCCACCCACCTATTCCACTTGGACCCTCACCATTTCCTCTGTCATTTTTTTAGTTTCTGCACAGTTTACTATTTTTAGCATTTTTTCGAGTCCTGCACTTCCAGAGCCGTTTTGAGGCCCTAAAGGACATTTTTTGGGAAAACGGGGAGAAAAAGTTAATTTCCTTTTATTTTTATCACACCAAAGTTGTATTCCTTGGATAGATCTTTCTAACAAGGTATTGAGTGTGTCAAATGAAGATCGTATGCCAAATTTACATCCCCGGAAAGTTGATGTACCAATTTACCCAAACGGGGCCCATAGTCTTAACGTTTCATCTCCTAGGGTTAGGTATTTGGATGTTTATAGTTTCCCATTGTTTCTCAATAATAAATAGGCATTTGAGACTAATTTTAACACAGTTAAAACGACAATATCCACCACATATCTTCTCAGAGATAAGCTACCAGTGCCCTAGCTAGTTTATTTATATTTTTTCTGTAAGCATATTTCAGTCATTTCTTATTAATGAAATGAAGTTTTATTTCTGTTGCATCTATGCGTTTATGTTCATTTCTATATTTCATTGTCTTCCTACATAAATTTGGATCATATTCCCACCTACCAGCTGAACTGTAATTCATTCCTGGGTCAAAGGACTGTTCTGGTCTTGAGTAATTAAATCCAGTAAGGTACTGGTTTGGTGGAGGTTAATGCAACCATCCATGGTCCCATTCACCATCTCTTTCACAACATTCATGGTCTCTCTTAGTACACCCCCCTTCCAACATTCATGCAAAAATTATTCATTTTCTAGTAAATAACATAATTTACATTCATTGACCTTTTATACAAAGGTCCATCAAATCAAACATTCACACATATTGAGTTTTCCATAGTCTCTTGGCCAATATAGTTATATTTACAAACTGGGGGAAACATGGTGTTACAATTCCCTCCCCCTTAAAGGAACATCATCCTCGATGTTCTATCTTTCAACATGCTCTATATATATAAAAGTAAAAAAAAATGGATATGCATGTCTCATGGCATCCTCCATTTCCCACGTAGCCTCATTTGGGCAAAAGTGTTTCCACTACACCTTGAAATGTGAAATGGTTCGGTTCCTGAGAGAGGTTTTCTTCCTTTCTATTATGAATTGAGGCTTTGTCAAGAATTCTCCCTCTGAATCCACATGGATCATAGACAAATCAATTATATGATTAGAATCATGTACATACTTCTTCAATAATCAAACATGGAAAACATGATGTCCCTTTACTATGGAAGGCAGTGCTAGCCTATAGGCTACAAGTCACACTCTATCTAAGACTTCAAAGGGTCCACAATATTGAGGTGTCATCTTGACACAAGCTCCCATTCTCAATGAACTCTTCTTGGGCCTAACTTTGAGATAAACATGGTCTCCTGTATTGAACTCTCTTAGAGTTCTCTTT
>SNQJ01S0139124.1:23746-39559 GCA_010110895.2 Picea sitchensis | reverse complement strand
TTTTATTTTAACGAGCTTGAGGAGGATAACATGTGCTCGATATAACTCACCTTCGGTAAGTCCCTCTTCCTTTATTTAACGAACTGGAAGAAGTAAGGGTTCGGTCCCATATGGGTCCTTCAATGTATGATTGTTTAACGAGTCTAGAGAAGGTAAACTTGATGATTTTTCATGTTTAGAGAGTCTGAAAAGAACTTAAAGACAACTCTAGGTTTTTCCTTTTTCGTAATGTTAGTATTGTGAGGCCGAAAAAGAGATAAATTAACACTCGAAAGATGCCCTTTCAAACCTTTTAACAGGTTTGAAAGGAAGCAAGATCACTCATCAATATTTTCATGTTTAGGGAGTCTGAAAATAACTTAAAGATGACACCACGGGGTTCCTTTTTCGTATAACCTTTACGAGTCTGAAAAATTGATAAAAGTCTACTTGGCTACATTCTCATGTATTTTCGAGTGTGAGAAAGAACAAAGACTAAGCTCAGTATTGGTTTCATTTTTACACAAGATTGAAACAAAATTAAAGTATGCTTGTAAATTCCAAATAGTGATACCCATGGATGGTTGGTACTCTTCCCCCAGCTTTCCATAGAGAGGAAAAAATATGCTCGTAACCTCTGTTTCATTTTTTAACGAGCTTGCCACAGAGAAGAAAAATTGTGCTCATGACCTCTTCTTGATCATGGCTTCCAAGAGGATAATACTTTGGAAGGAATACATGTCAAGGGACAAACATCAATCATGGCTTCCAAGATATCTTCACAAGATGGAAGAAAAACACTCTGGAAGGAACACATGTTGAGGTCTGTGATAGGGGAAAGGAGATCAAGCTCCAATATCCTTGCTAAAGAGATCACCATGTCAACTACCAGATCTAAGTCATCGGATGTTGAAGGCATGGGAGACAACGCCACATAATTAACCTGTGGCAGGGGTGATACCGATTGCATATAAGACCCATTTAGGGAGGTCATTGGGTTGGTAATAAAGTCAGGACCAATGCATAAAAGTTGATCAATAGCCACAATTCTTCCATCGTGTGGGAAATATATCACACGAAAAAGAGTGGACACAATATATTTCATGGCATATACATAATCTCTCCCAACGAGTAAATGGAAATCCAAGGGGTCTTGGACTACCATAACATCAATGAAGAAAATTTTCCCTCCCAAAGTTATGGGAAACTGAGGAAGGACTCCTAAAGGGTGACTGATTCTTATGTTAAAAGATAACAGATTCTACGTAACTGGTACAAGATGAGGATAACCAAAATCTTTCCAAGCAACATAGGATACAATACTAACGGACACACCTTCATCTATCAACATCTGAGGAACGTCTCGACCACAAACCTGTACTGTAATCTTGAAAGGAATGTGAGAGGGAAGACGAGGTCTAGTTAGTGCACCCCAATCAAAAAGGATGGCCTAATTACTTGGAGGGGGTTTCGCGGGAGAAGGAGGAATGACCCCCAGTACAGTAGATTATGTATCAACAAGAAAAACATGGGCAATATCAAGTTTACTCTTTAGAGGGAGAGTAGGATCGACTGATGATGACATTAGATTGACCACTTAGGTTGTATTCTCCAAGAGGATAATGGGGTCGACAGAAGGAAATAGATCGACTACTTGGGTTGCACTCTCTATCGAGAGAGTGGGATTGACTGATGAAGGGACTGAAGCAAGTACTTTGGCACTCCTCAAGGGAGGAGTGGGATCAATCGATGACGAAACTGGATCAACCACTTGGGTTTCACTCTTTAGATGAAGAGTGGGGCTGGTCGATGACGAAAATGGATCAACTACTTGGGTTTGTGGTTCAATTGAGGATGAAACTAGGTTGACCACCTGATCAACCAGATTGACCGAGGATGGAACTAGATTGACCATTCCATCAACTAACGATGGGTTGGGGGAAATATTACAATAACTAGTTTGCAGTTGAATATTTTCCAAAAGAGAAGAAGCCTTGTCCATATGAGGAAAAAGGTGAGAATAATGATCACCTTCACATAACATACAAGGAAATTTGACAGTTGTATTCATCTTACCAACCTTGATGTCAATAGTTGACGGGGCGCCACTAGCATGTCTAGTAGAGGCTGATGATGTGGAGGACCACATTTCTAAGACCATGGGAAGACTATGGAAATCCCTCAGAAAGTGATCACCCTTATAAATACTACAAGGGATTTTGGGTTTCAGATTCTTTGTTTTAATCTTGTTTACCTCATCAACACTCCTAGTACGATTAATAGTAGTTGGTTTCTTGGATCCAACATCTGATGTGGTTGGAGGCTTGGTCCCTTTTTTATTCTTCTTCTTATTCTCTTTCTGTTTCTTCTTCTTCTTATTGACCTGGCTACTTTCTTTAGAGATTTCACTAGGCGAAGAAGGAGAAAGGGAAAGAAACCCGATGGGTGAAGAAGGCGAAAGGTTGATATGAGGTTGATGTGTGGGTGGTGTGCTTACATCTTAAGAACTTGCTGCATTCGAGATTACTGGAGTAGAAAAGAACCATATTGGTAACCCAGTTGTAAGACCTGGAAGGATCAAAGTAGCGATGTAAGGAGGTCCAATTTTTTCATAAGGAAAAACAAAAGGTTCCCCCGGAGAAGAGGTTCCTCCATTGGTACTCCCAATAGTTTATGCGATTAAAAATGACTCGACCTAAGGTCCACTAAGTAAAACAAACAACACACGCTATTAATCTAAGTAGAAAACAATCAAACAAAACTTCCCACAATGAAACCACTAGTTGGTGATGAAATCTAACATTGCAAGATCAATATAGGAAGGGGTGGGGATAGAGTGGGTGGATTAGTTATGTTGGTGACTTGCTTCTCGGGCTTACATCTTGGTGCAAGATTCCACACAGTAATTGTGGATTTACCCTAAGGAGCCCGAGTGAGTTTGACCAAAATTTGTTCCAGGTACAGTGATACTTCCCTTCACCGTCACCTTGTGTAAGACCCTAAAGATTATGGCTACTAAGGTCACCAAATTGCAGCTATCCCCTGAGAGGGTATAGTCGACAATCCATTCCGAACCTATGGGCAGGATAAGAAGTCTGAAATCATTCGAGAGAAATAAGGACAAGTGGACCGGTAGAACTCCAGAGGACCCTGAATGGCTTCAGAGTTCATGAAGCACTGATACCAAATGAGGATAGTTTAACCTCAAGAAGAACCCCCAATATACAATCTGAACACTATGAACGATTGGACCATAGAGGGATAATATCTGTAACTCTCCCAAACGCGACCTTGTGCGTAACCCCCATGTGAGAAGGGGATCCCAAAAATATTATACAACAATTGGATTTAATATCCATGTCACAATATGCGAATTTTGATTGACAGCTTTGAAAAGTTATCCTTTCAACCTATTCCAAAGCCCTACACCTTAAGCTAATGTAGGTTTGCTAACAGAAAATGTAAAAATGTCTGATAAATTTTAGTTTAGCACTTGATTTTAAGGTTGTTTTTTACTCAAGAGGAAAATGGAGTGGACTAAATGATGTTTTGACCGACTCTAAACAATGAAAAGAAATGATAATGCAAATATCTAACTTCAATGAAAGCTATATTATGAGACAGAGAATTTTTTTATTATTCGTAAATGCATAACGTCCCAAAATGCCAAAACCATACAATTTTTCTATTTCAAATGCAAGATAGTTTCACTACCCAAAAGAAAGAATGCAAGTATGGTCTTTGTTTGATTCTAATGTATAAATAAAGAAGATGAAAATGCTTCAATGCTCCACATCTTTCAATCAGAAGAAATAGTCAAATACAGATGCAAAAGACACAAAGTGACAAAGGTTTCAAACAAAGAATGCACTCAAAGCAATGAGAACGGAAAGAAAACAAGTAGAAAATTGTTCTAACAAGAACTCAATCAAGGATTCAAAAAATGACAAACATTCATTGAGTACAAGAAAATGCAGAGAAGAATCCAAGAAAAGAGAGGGAGAAAGAAAAAATACTCAAATTATCTCGACAAAACAAGCAATTAGAAAGGGCAATTTCACATTCCTGTAAAGGTTGCAAGCCCCAATCGAGACAATAAGGGGTGATAAGAACCAAATATCAACCTAAACAACTTCACAAATCAATCAAAAAGTCTGGGCAAAGACCTCTGCAAAACAAGATGAAAAACACTGAGCAGAAGAAGGCAAAAACTCTAAAAAAAAATACTAGTGCTCCCTGTCTCAAGGGGACAGAGTGTTGCAATGTTCCCTAAAACACTATGGGGGAGTGTTGGCCAGATATCATCGCTTTGGTATGGCCTGGGGGGAGGGGGGGGGCACTATTCCTCCCATAATCTCAGAAAAAGAGCCAAAAAATGCAAACAAACTCACCCAGAATGCATAAAAATTGGTGAAATTGCTATTGAAGGTAGGAGAAGGCTAACGGATGATGGACACACAGTAGGAATTTCTTGGGAAAATGAAATCAAATATCAAATGGAATAGTGCATATATCTTTGAATTTTCTTACAACATTTTTCGTCCAATCAAATAAATGAGAAAGTAGTAGATCGACTCCAAATCGCAAAGAAGAAGAGTGATTCAAATTAAGGAAGAGAGACATAAAAAATACAAGAAAGACATCATGAATTATTAGAAATCAAAAGGTTTGAGTCTAAAACAAGGACACAATGAGATGGTAATATCCCTAAGAAGATGAATCAACAAAAAGTAGACTCAGTGATCAACTCCCAAAAAGGTTTTTAGCAGAAAACGACTAGTGCTCTGGTGTCAATGGAACCAAAGTGTTGCATTGTTCTGTGGGAGCCTGCAAGGGAGTGCTATCACTCTGGTTGTAGAGTCAGGGGAGTGCTAGCCTCTCAGAACTAAAAAAAATTGCCCAGAACTAAAAAAACTCAAGAAAATCCAGAAATTGAGTGTGTATGGGATGAATCCAAGAGCCAACAACACATCTAAGAATCAGAAACACAACATGAATAATATCTAAAGGTGAGCAAAGGAAAAAAACAATATCAATGAAGGAAACCAAAACTGAAATCTTTGGTCCCCAGTGGAGTCGCCAATTTCTGTTACAGGAAAGTCCCCATGCTGATAGGTGGATTCCTTCTTGAACCCTAAATATCTAAGATCAAGACAGAAAGGTGATAACTTTTGTCACTAACATCCTTTTAAACCTAGCTAATCTAATCTATAGAGAAGAGGAAGAAGATGTACCTTTTTTTNTTTTGTCCTTGCCCAATGCAAGTTGATCTCCGATCCCCAAGCTCTTCAACAAGTCCTGCAATCCAATCAAAGACAAAGCATGCTTCCTATTCTATTGTGATTAGTTTGAAACTAGATCTATCCATTAAAGACAATTTCATGTAGGTATACACAATATTGAAAGAAACAGGCCAATCACATGTATTAATGAGAACTCAATAGAGATACTTACATACCTTTGATGAAGATGCAACAACCTCTTCCAGCTCTCCTTGTCCAATCCCTTGCTCAAATGATCCATAAACAAAATGAATATGCTTCACTGATTATCTGCCTTATGATATCATAAGTTTGATGCCTTCAATGTCTCTCCCTTCCTTATGAGATCATAAGTTAGGTATCTCTCAATTTCTCCCCCCTTTCACCATGAGAAGGCCTCCTTATATAAGCTTTGAGAGGCCCAACCACCTTATAGATTCTTGGGATAGGTTGAGGATATTTCTCCATCAGTTGTGGATCCTCTCTAAGATCCATACTTGACCTTAGATTTGAATCAAACTAACTCTAGAGATGAGGGGGATTTTCCCCTGATTTTCCTCAACATCCCAAGATTTCCTCAAATAGGCCAATGCTTCCGTAGAATGGGGCACAGAGTGTTGCAATGCTCCCCCAAAAGAGGGAAAGGAGTGCTAGCACTCCCTGTCAGTGGGTAGGGGAGCGCTTCCTTTCAAAAGTGATTTTTAAGTGGTTTTCTCAAGGAAAACTGCTTTGCACTTATCATCAAATGGTGTGTCCTTATTTAACTCGTCTCTGAGGGTGTTTTCAAGTGTTCCTTGTGATGTCATTCAAGAGACATCATAGGAAATATGGCAGTATGATGTTTTCGAAGCTTGTGGGAAAACTGTGACACTTGTGACACTTGTAATGACGACAGTAGGTCATCATTGAAGTGAGTAATTTTGAGGTGTAACAAGGGTATGTATACCTATATAGACATTACCATTCAAATCGTTGGGCGGAGGGGGTCTCATACATCAATTTGGTGTCTGTCTTGGTCATGACCTTAAAAATAGATTATTATTATTATTATTATTATTAATTCCATGACCTACAATCCCAATAGACATGAAGTTCATATCATGGTTGAGGAGATTTTATAAATTTTGATGATTGGTGGATGCCAATTTGTGATATATGTGAGGAGGAGAAGAGGAATTGTCCTGGTTAGGAAATGATGGGTTATTACCCAAGACAAGCCAAAATATGAAGCAATTTCCTTCCAATGAACCCTAGAAGCATAATATAAAGCTGAGTTTTTCATTGTAGCTTTGTAGGTGTCTATTGGTTTAGTTAGTGCATTCCCCGAACACTACTCATATCCTTGTTCAACGTTTGAAAATTTTCTTTGAAACATTTATGCTTTGGACCTACCACATGGAGGAAAATATTTATCATGTATCAATGAATTGCATTTTTTGGATTTTCCTTTGTATAGATTACACAATTTGAGTGTAATGTAAAACAATGAAGTTCATTTTTTGGGTTTCATTTTCTCATAATACAAATTCTCCTTGTTCAACGTTTGAAAATTTTCTTTGAAACATTTAGGCTTTAGACCTACCACATGGAGGGAAATATGTATCATGTATTAATCAATTTCATTTTTTGGATTTTCCTTTGTATAGATTGCATAATTTTAATGTAATGTAAATCAATGAAGTTCAGTTTTTGGGTTTGATTTTCTGATAATCCAAATTGGATTTGCTTATTTACTATATTTTTTAAGTCTTACTTTCTATTAATGCTCAAATTATAAATTTAATTTTAATGTTTTTACCTATTTTGAATGTTTTTTTGTTTGTGGTTGTGAACGAGATACCAACAACATTGACGTGGAATAAAGTTACCAATGCATAACTTTTGGGGGTTAGAAAATTGCCCACCCATCATTTTCTACTTATAGATGTATGCTATAAACCAATTCTTATCTATACCTAATATTATACACACACACACATGGTGATGATGATGATGATTTGGTTTATCGAACATTAAGAAAGGTAAGAGATTACGTGGTTTGATTTAGAATTTTATTTATGTGTTGTAAAAGATTTAAGAGAAGCATTCCTACATCATCATAGTTTTGATGAGATAAAAAATTTGGAAGGTCTGTATTATAACAAATATTTTGAAATTGTGATGTAATGTGGGTGCACACGTGACATTATAAGATAAAGTGGTTTTAAACTTCAACCATCTTAGTGTCACAAAGATGAAAAATTATTTCGACCCACGACGTTTTAGGAATCATGCAATACCTTATTTCACTATGGAGATCTTGATAGTTTGTTATTATTTTAGCAATGCTGATTTTGTTCTTTACGATAGTCAAAGTAGAGAGATACTTTTGATCTTATAGATTAGGGTTGATACTTTTGTCCAATAACTTATTTCACTATGGAGATCTTGATAGTTTGTTATTATTTTAGCAATGTTGATTTTGTTCTTTATGATAGTCAAAGTAGAGAGATACTTTTGATCTTATATATTAGGATTGATCATGTTGAATTCAAAATAATAAAGTACCAAGGAAAAGTGTTACTCATCACTTAAGTGCCTAGGGGTGAGAGACTGTCCAATGTGGTCCCTAGTAATTAATTTCATGTGAAGTGAAATCAAAAGTGACTTTATGAAAAGTTAAGTGAAGTGGATGAATAAAGAGACACTTCATCACAACCATCCATCTAGTCTATCCTCCACCATCAGATTAGATGACCCTTCACCTTCCCTCATGAGTTTGAATTATAGAAAGAGGCACCCCCATTCTTGGAATTCTTCATGATTTTTGAGATTACAAGAGAGAGAGATGAGTTGAGAAGAGGAGTCGACCTATTGAGATAGTGGCATGATTCCCAAGGTAGAAAACTAGCACAAATATTAAGGAGAGATTTAAAATAATAGCATCCATCCATACAGTACGAACTGAGATAGGTCATACATTGTTGGAGGACACAAAAATAGAGGCACTCATGTTGCATAAATTTATGAGCGAGTAATAGCATAGAAATTGAGGCTTATAACAGGATAAAATTTTTGACCTAATTTGAGAGTCAGTTGGCACAAATTTTGATGCACTATACATGCTCATTTTCTAGTACAACTATACTATGTATGGATTTCTGGGAACATAAATTGAGAAGTTGTTCCTTCAGTCTTTTCTAGGTATTTTTTTGGTTGCACAAAAGTTGAGATAAGTTGTATTAATTGTTGATGTAATTTACTATCAAGAAGAAATTTCTCTGAACTCTAAAAATAATAGAATCCTCCCCTCTCTCACTGTTTTTCCCCTTATGGGTTTTTCCAGCATCTTGATTTTGGACCAAAAATTATTTGAGTATTGATTTTTTGGGTGTGTTTATTTCCTATTTATTGCTATAACCGAATTCTTATGTTTTTGTTCATCAACATTTGATTTTATGCTTACTAATTTGTTTCCATAATTTGCAATTTGGGTTGGGCATTAAACTATGTGTCCCAGGGAGACTTGAAACCAAGTTGGGGTCTGAAATTTCTACATAGTATTAGAGATTGAAGTGTGAAAAATGCAGAAATATATCAAGCGCAAATTGTAGGGATTTTGCTGATAAGAGGAGGAACTTCACTAGGCATAAAATTGTGGGCTTATGTTTTAGTTGAGAGGGTAAATGGCCATTGGTTTGAGGGTTGAGGACAGGTTGGATGGAGATTATAATTTTGGCTCATGGAAGGAGAGGATTGTGTTTCTTTTGCAGTAGTGTAAGTTGTGGGATATTGTGGGGAACTAACAAATACATCGCATGATGGTGCCTACTGATGCTACTCTTTTGGAAGCCTACACCAAAAAAAACATAAAGGACAAAAGAATTATCCTTGATACCATTAAGGACCATGTTATTCCACATGTGATGAGGAAAACCAATGCCTATGAGATGTGGGAATCCTTCACCAAACTATACCAAAGTTCCAATGAAAATCAGAAAATGGTATTGAGGGAGAAACTGAATAGCATTAAAATGACCAAGACTGAAAGTGTTTCCACCTATCTTACCAAGATTAATCAGATAAGGGATGAACATGGTGTTTTTGGGGAGTTTGTTGCTAACAATGAAATTTTTAGGATTGCTTTGAATGGGGTAACCAAAAAATGGGTTGTCTTTGTTGAGGGCATTGTGGCAAGGGAAAATCTCCCCAAGTGGGACTGTCTTTGGGATGACTTCATTTGACAAGGGGAAACTCGAAGATTCTATGTGCATGGGAGTTCATTTACAGGTAATGAAGACGATAATGTGGCACTTGCAACTAAAGGAAAGAGAAAGTGCAAGAAGGGATCCAAGGGATGGAACAAACAAAATGGTGAAGGGAAGAAAGACATGAGAAAAGTCAAGTGCTTTGCTTGTCATAAGTTTGGGCACAATGTTGGACAATTTCTGAACAAGAAGAAGAAGTAGGTTGTAGCTTCAGCTGATGTGGAGGATTTTACCCATAGGTTCGAGAAGAAATATCCATTGTTGGTGTGTCTTTCCTCTAGAGCATCATCTAACAATATTTGGTACATTTATAGCGGTACTCTTCCACATGACAGGTGTTTGTGAGTACTTCATTGATCTTATAGATATTGGATATATTGAGATGGTACTTGGAGATGATTCAGTGGTCAAGGAAGTTGGTAGTGAGACAATATCATTTCAGAGGGAATCTCTACCTCCCATGTTGTTGGGGGATGTCCTATATGTTTCGATCTTGAAGAAGAACTTGGTGTCAATTTCCACTATTGAGGATAGGGGATATGAGGTATTGTTTTGTGATGGGAATGCTCTCTTGTTTCCTAATGGATCGAGTATCACTTTGACCAAATTTATTGGGGTTCAGCATGAGAAACTGCACAAGCTCATGTTTAAGAGAGATTGTGACTGGAGTGCTAGAGTTCAGTATAGAGCACCAAGAGTGATCCAAATGGATCTTGAAAGGTTCAAAATCAAAATTCTAAAATTCTCAATAAAATTACATGGTCACTAATTTCTCGTTGTAAGCTTTCTGGTGGCGCAAACAGATAAAAAAACGGAGTCCATATGAAAAAGTTAGCGTAGCCTGAAGTTTGGTCAAAAAAGTAAAAAGTCAACTGGTCAAGGGACATGTGGCATATTCAGCATGTGACACGTGGAAGATTCTAAATTAGACAAGTGGAAGCCATCAGGTGATGACATGTGGTATCACTAGGTCATGACAAGTGGAAAGGGTTCATGATGACAAGTGTCAAATTTTTGATAGTCCATGTGGCAAAACATTGGCCAACCATGGGCTAACACATGCTCCAATCCAAGGGTGACACATGTCACCATGGTAAAGGCATTAAAAAGGTCAAATTTATATTGTTTGACTCCATGGGATTCGATCCCATGACCTACCTCTTCAAATGAATTAAGCACTATGAGCTAGCCACAAAGGGTGAATTACTACTTTAGAGGAAAAACCCACATTTCATAAATTTAAACTTAAGCACCTTTTCCAGCTAAGGGAGGTGTGCCCATTAGCACTAGGCCACATGTCCCTTATATGACCACATAAGGGGGGAATGCACCCTAACTGGGGGCTTAAGCATCATTTTTGCCAAAATTTGGGTTTTGACCTTATTTTAGTGGCTTTTAGCTGATTTTTAGTGACTTTTTAGGATTTTTGGCCCTCTGAAGGTAGGGATGATTTTAAGGATGGAAGTTTATTTTAAAATGTAGAAACCTTGGAGAATCATATTGATCCTTCATATTCCAACTATAAATGTTTGGCGATATTTTTATAAAAATATTTAAATTTCTAAGGATTTTATATAGTTTGTATATAATTTTGGCAATTTTCAAGGTAAAATAATTTTATCCTATAGAATTTGGGCGAATCATTTTTAGGATAAGGAATTTGTTTTCAGAAAAAACCATAGAAAATTAGCCCATGAGTGAAATTTAGCCCCTAAAATCATCCCTGCCTGAAGGGGATCTGAGGCCATAAAGTTGGGGGGAAGTTGGATTTCGATCCCCAACTCAGAATCTATATAAACTAGAGGTTTTTGAAAGTCCAAACAAGTTCATAACATGATAAATTTTGTATAATTGTGAAGCCAAATACATTTTTATGCAGGGAAGCCATTGAGGAGATGAACTTTGCGGGCCAATTCAGGGAGCTACGCTCAACCTTTTTCAGTGTCGTCGGTTGTGTTGGATTATTGAGGTCGAGAAGAACACAGAAAGACCAGTTTTTAATCTATTTGACACTTTTCTGATGTAATTTTGAATCATTTAAGGCAAATAAGAAAGCCTCACCACTGAGACAAAGGCCCAGAGACATAGGCAATGTTGTCGAACTCTGTTAACAATTTTTTTGTCATGGTTTGCTCATTATTTTTTCTTACTTTAAGATCTGCATATCTCATTATGGATTCCATGTTATATCATTAATTCTTCTTCTTTATTCAATTCCTAATTGGTTAATGAAATCATGTTTTTAAAAACTTAACCTTAGTCTTTAAAATATCTTTTTGGATCAAGGAGGTGTGCAAGTGGTGTTCTCTTGGGAAGTATGCCAAGATTTCTTTTCCAAGAACTGACAACATAGTAGTAGGTATTATTGATCTAATTCATACTGATGTATGTGTTCCTACGTCTTATGCCTCTTTGAATGGTTTTTTGTATTATGTCACTTTCATTGATGACTTCTCTCATATGTCTTGGATTTTCCTCATGAATACCAAATGACAGGTCTTCCAGTGGTTCCAATAGTTCAAATATATTGTGGAGAAACAAACTGGGAAGAAGATCAAAGTGTTGAGATTTGATCATGGGGGTGAGTATACCTCTAATGAGTCAGTGAATTTTGTTCTAGGGGGGGGATTAAGAGAGTAGTGCCAGTTCCTTACAACCCACAACAGAATGGGGTTGTTGAGAGGAAGAACATGGCTATTGTCAGGGATGTGAGAAAAATGCTACATGATTATGGGATACCATTGTTTCTTTGGGATGAGGATTGCAACACTGTAGTTTATCTACATAATCAGAGTCTACACAAAGTCTTGGGGAATAAGACTCTTGAGGAGGATTTCTCTAGGAAGAAGTCTGAGGTGGGGCACTTTAGGATCTTTGTGTGCCTTACTTATTCACATGTCCCTTTTCATAAGAGGACAAAGCTATAGCCCATGAAAAATAAGGGAATATTTTTTGGGTATAGTGAGACCTCAAAGGATTTCCACATATACATTCCCTCTCTTGAGGAAGATAATTGTGCAATGGGATGTGAGATTTGAGGAGGATAGAGCATTCCATAGGTCATGAGATATGGAGGAGGGGGAGAAATAAAATCCTCAATCACATGTGATTCATTCATAGATCATAATGACACAGAGTTCAAGACCACCTTCTTTAGGGACTACTAGTCCACAAGTGACAGGGGCACAGATTACTGGTCCTCAAGTTATTGGTTCATAGGGTATTGTTTCTTAGTATATTGGTTCATAGATCACCTTAGGATCATATTCAGTTACACAATATTTAGGTGGTGGGATTGAGGAGGAGGAGCCCCCTCCACATGGTTCTACTTTAGAGAAGAGGAATCCCAAGTGGATTGAAGACACTTTGAAGGAAGCACAAGATTTAATGGGGAATCCTAGGTAGGATGTGAGGGAGAGTAAACCTCCTGAGAGGTTTTGTAGCTATCTTTTGATGGTGAGAAGCATTAGAGAGTCCAATACTTCCACTTTTGAGGAGGAAATAGGTCAACAAGTATGGAAGGACACCACTATGGAAGAGTACAATTCCATAATGAAGAATGATGTTTTGGAGGTAGAGGGAGTTGACTATGATGATACCTTCGCTCTCATTTCCATATATACCTCAATCAGGGTAGTGATATCCATTGCAATAGAGATGGGTTGGAATATCCATTAGATGGATGTAAAGACCGCATTTCTAGATGGTCTTATAGAGGAGGAGGTGTACATTGAGAAGCCTAGAGGATTTGAGGTGCATGGAATAAATTTTCATGTGTGTATACTGAAGAAGGAATTGTATGGGATAAAGCAAGATCCTAGAGCTTGGTATTCCAGGATAGATACATACTTCCAAAAAATGGGTTTCGAGAAGAGTGAGGTGGATCCCAACCCATATTACATTTTGGTTGGAGAGGATCCTCTCATTCTTGTGCTATATGTGGATGATCTACTCATTATATGGGATAAGATACTTATAGTTTGTTGCAAGGAGAGCCTTTATTCATAGTTTGAGATGAAATATATTGGTCTAATGCACTACTTCTTTGGATTAGAGGTTTGGAAGGATCCTAGACACATATTTTTGGGATAAGTCGGATATGTTGTTTATATTCTGAGGAGATTTCAGATGGGGGACTGTAGGCCCATGTCCAATCCTATGATAACCAACTAGAAGAAGCTTCATTCTTTTGAGTAAGAGTTGGTTAATCCCATATTATATTATCAGTTGATTGGTTCGTTGATGTATCAGGTTAACACTAGACCATATCTTTGTTTTTTTGTCAACTCACTTAGTTAGTTTATAGTGGATCCTTGGAGAGTACACTAGGTGGAAAAAAAACATGTGCTTAGGTATCTTAAGGGTACGATAGATTATGACCTAAACTATGAGAGAGGGGATGGAGTTATATTGATTGGCTATAGTGATTCATAATGGGCAGGATGTGTCAGTGACAGGAAGAGTACCTCAGGTTGTTTCTTTGGATTAGACTCAACAATGGTGTCTTGGTTTGGTCGAAAGTAAAATTCAGTGGATTTTATTTTTACAGAGGCTAAATATATGGAACCTAGTCAGGCCATTTTTGAGGCCATTTGGCTTCGTAGTTTTGTTGGTTGGGATATGTGGTGTACATATGCGACCCAAAGTGATTTATTGTGACAATCAAAGTTGCATCAAACTCTTTGATAATCCAATTTTTCATGACATGACTAAGAACATCGATATTAGATATCACTTAATCCGAGATTATGTTCAGAGAGGAGAAATTGAGATACAATATATATCTACAGATGATCTTTTAGAAGACATCCTCACTAAAGATTTTGGGAGAGGGAAGTTTTTTCCTTTTAGAGATAATCTTGGGGTGGTGATGAACACTTTCCTCGATATCAGGGAGTGTTGAATTAAAAATAATAAAGTACCAAGGACATGTGTTTCTCATCACCTAGGCGCCTAGGGGTGATAAAGTATCCAATGTGGTCCCTAGTAATTAATTTCATGTGAAGTGAAATGAAAAATGACTTTATGAAAAGTTAAGTGAAGTGGGTGAATGAAGAGACATTTCATCACAACCGTCCATCTAGTCTATCCTCCACTTTCAGATTAGATGAACCTTCACCTTCCCTCATGAGGTTGAATTAGGGAAATAGACACCCCCATACTTGGAATTATTTATGAGTTTTGAGAGTGGAAGAGATAGAGATGAGTTGAGAAGAGGAATAAACTTGTTGAGATAGTGGCATGATTACCAAGGTAGAAAACTAGCACAAAAATCGAGGAGAGATTTACAAAAATATCATCTAACAATACAGTATGGACTAACACATGTTGTACACTGTTGGAGGACACATAAATCGAGGCACTCTTGCTGCATAATTTTCTGAGCGAGTAATGCCACATAAATCGAGGCTTCTAGTAGGCATAAATTTCTGAACTAAGTTGACAGTCAACTGGCACAAATTTCAAGGAACAATACAGGATCATTTGTTGGTATAGTCATACAATGTATGGATTTATAGGCACAAAAATTGAGGAGTTGCTCCTTCAGTATTTTCTGTGTATTTTTTTGGTTGCACGAAAGTCGAGATAAGTTGTATTAATTGATGTTGTAATTTGTTGTTAATAAGAAATTTATCTAAACTTTGAAAATAATAAAATCCTCCCCCGTCTCACTAGTTTTACCCTTGTGGGTTTTTCTAGGGTCTTGATTTTGGACCAAAAAAACTCTGAATATTAATTTTCTGCGTGTGTTTATTTATGAGTTATTGGTGTAGTAGACTTCACGTGTTTATGTTCATGATCATTTGATTTCTTCTTACTAATTTTCATCCAAAATTTGCAATATGGGTTGGGCATTAAACTATGTGTCTTAGTGAGACTTGAAACTGGGTTGGGGTATGAAATTTCTACAAATCACCTCCTTATAATATCTTAATTTTCCTTTACCCTCTAATTCTTTATCACACCACAATTTCATGGTTCTTTCAATTTTCCAGATGTAATATAATATGAAGAACAAAAATATTTAGTAAGCAATGGCAGAACAACAATGATATATCCAAAACAATACCAGAATAATACCATAATAACACCAGAAAGAGCACCTTTATTAATAATTTCCTCTTCGAGGGGAAAACCTCCAATAGAGAAGAGATATATTACAATAATATCCAATGCCTCCTACTCTTATTTATACTAATTCTACCTTCTAAGGAAACTTCTAGAGGAAGATCTTTCTAGAAGTGAAATATTATATTAGGTATTCTTACATTGACTTATTCGCCTTTACTTTGTCGTGTTCTCATTTTTTCAAGGGTCACATTTTT
>SNQJ01S0139123.1:1110-25256 GCA_010110895.2 Picea sitchensis | reverse complement strand
CACTTTGATTACTTTGACCTTTTGGGGCTTCTAGATGACATATGAGGGTCCTCCAACTTCGTAAGGCCATAACTCTCAAACCGTGAGGAGTTATGTGACGTTCTACATACCACTAGAAATGGAATGACATGTATTATCCATATAGAATAGTATTATCTAAAAATATGTCATAACTGATACAGTTACCCATCAAACAAACTTGGGTCCATTACCCAAACCTGGGGTCTCCAACTTTTCATGGCCATAACTCTGTAACCGTGAGGAATTATGTGACGTTCCACATACCACCAGAAATGACATGACAAGAACTATCCATATATGATATTTTCCCTGAAAAATTCACTTTCCTTCATCTCATTATTCCATAATTAAGCATGGGTTCTCTTACTCCACAAAGCGTCTTCCCGTGAGGGCTTTCACTATAAGGGGACCAATTTGGAGTTCATCCATATTTACTTCTTATCAACCATGACAAAACAATAATGAGTCATATTTACATCAAACACTATTGGATCCATTTCCCAAAACTTTGTTCTATGAGTCTTTCTTCAAGGGTTGACATCAATGACAACCAACCTTAATCAACAGGATATATAGACTCGGTTTGGGCAGGATGTGTCAGTGAAAGAAAAAGCACTTCAGGGTGCTGCTTCAGATTGGGATCAACAGTTGTGTCTTATTTCAGTCAGAAGAAAAAGTCAGTGGCTTTGAGTTCTGCAGAGGCTGAGTATATGGTAGCTAGTCAGGCCAGTTGTGAGGCCCTTTGGCTTCGCAAGATGCTAGTGGGATTATTCAATGTGCAGTTGAGGCCTACTGTGATTTACTATGATAATCAAAGTTGCATTAAACTCTCAGAGAATCCAATTTTTCATGACCGGTCTAAGCATATTGAGATTCGTTATCACTTCATCCGTGATTATGTTCAGAGAGGTGTTGTGGATCTACAGTACATATCTATAGAGGAGAAGGTTGTAGACATACTCACCAAGGCATTGAGCAGAGGCAAGTTTGTATTTTTCAGGGACAAGCTTGGAGTGGTTAGTAACACTTTCCTCGGTATGAGGGTGTGTTAAATTTTTAATTAAATAAAGTACCAAGGCAATTGTTTCTCTTCCCTAGGTGCCTAAGGGGGAGAAAATGCCTAATGTGGGCCCTAGTCATTTAATTTGTGAGATTCAAATTAAAAGGTGACTTTATGACTAAAGTGAGGGTGAGTGAAGAGACACCTAATCTCAACCACTCATCTAATATAATCTCAACCATTGGATTAGAAAACCCCTCACCTTCCCTCATGAGGTCGATTAGGGCAAGAGGGTGCACCCATTCATGGGTTGTTCATGCATTTTTGTTGAGAGAACAAGAGAGAGAAAGAGAGAGGTCGAGCTTGAGAAGAGAGACAACATTTGCAGAAGGAGAGAATGCATCCCAAAGCAAATAGCAGGCATGGATTTCGAGGCAACAGACAACAAGGAATAATAGGTCATACAGTACGTATTTCTAGAGGTCGTACAACATTAAACGTGCACAAAAATCGAGGTGGACAACATCTGTATTTTTTGAGAGTATTGGCACACATTTCAAGGTTGTTGTACAACATTAATTGGCACAAAAATCGAGGAATGAGATGGGCATGATTTTCTGGGCAAAGAAAATCCGTACAGTCCATATGGACATGCACAGAACTCAAGGGGCCATACTATCATAAATTTTGGGTGCATTTTTCAAGGTATTGGCACATTTTTCAAGGCATTTGTACTGTTGGGGTTTTTGTACAATCTTGGCAGAATTTTGGGCACAAATTTCGAGGACAGTCCATACAACATTTATTTTTGGGACAACCGTACAGTGTATAGATTTCTAGGACAGAAATCGAGAAGCTTTTCCGGACAGTTCTGAAGGCATCTTTTCTGAGAAAGAAGACTGAGATAAGTTTGTGTTTAAATTTATGAAGATGAATATGCTACAAAATAATTTCTCAGAAGCCCATAAATAATAAAAAAATCCCTCTCTCACTGGTTTTCCCCTTATGGGTTTTTCCAGGGTCGATGTTAGACCAAAATTTCCGTGTCTATAATTTTCTGAGTTTTGCATATTGCTGATATTTTATTTTTTCACTTAAAATGATGTTCAGAATCCTCATGTTTTAGTTCTGAAGTTTATTTTCTGCTAAGTTTTTATATGCTAATGTAAAACTGGGTTTGGGCATTTAACATTGGCTGAAAAATCAGCGAGACTAAAACTGGGTTGGGGTCTGAAAAATTAACAATTAGGTATATTCTCATTCTAACCTTCCAAAAGGAGAAATTTGTTCCATCAAACAGAGGAATCTTATTGGATGAAGTCCCTTCATGACTTGTCATGTTTAAGCTTACAGATCTACCTTTAAATAAAAGGAATCTGCTCTGATACCAATTTTTGAAATTACTAAGACAACTAAGAGGGGGGGGGGTGAACCAGTTGTTACTGTGCTTAAGCAATTTTAGGTCTATTAAACCATTTTTAATATTTCATCAAGTGACCATCAATATTATACATCATATGAACAACATAAACAATGAGCATCAATCACACATAAGATATACACAGAGACAGATTTTTCACGAGGAAACCCATAAAGGGAGAAGACCTCTTCTTCTTCGAAATGATAGGCAGTCTTTTAAGTTATGCACATCATCTATGTTTGAGCACCAACTCAAAGTGAGGCTACTACCTCTATTTTACAAGCTCCAACTTGTTGAGAGCACCAACTCTCTGGTTTCTCTAGCACTAACTAGAAGGAAGCACCAACTCCCTAAGAGTTCCAGCACCAACTGGATGGAAGCACCAAATTCCTAAGAGTTCCAGCACCAACTGGATGGAAGCACCAACTTCGAGTTACATAGGCACCGACCTGTATAAAAGAGAACCAATGTTCTCCCTTGCACCACCCTGCCACCCTGGTTTCTCTGGCTGCAACCAGATGGAAGCTACAAATCCCTGTGTTCAAGCACCCACTTGAACATATAAGGACAACAACGCTTCCTAGCACCTCCCAACCACCCTGAAATATAAAACTTTTCTTTCTGTCAATTTATTATAGATATTCAATAGTTTTCATTTTCTTACCAGGATTATCACTATTCTGCTATGCTGCTCTACTCTGCCTACATCAGTGTCTTCCTTCTTGCATCCTCTTCAGCTTTATGATCTTCTCCTCTTTTTCAGCATGTACACCTTGGATTTCTTTTCTTCTCACATATATCCATCTTTGATATGTGCACATTCTGCTTACTTAACCTATTATGTTATGTTCCACTTATGTTCCTCATCTCTGAGTCTTCTTTACACTGTGCATACTGTAATTTTACCTTTCTATAGTTCAATTCATTTTTCACTCCCAAAACAACCAACCCTCCACAGTCATTTCATTTTCCTTTTATCCTATACCACCTATTCAGTTACACCTTGAATCTCCAAGAAAACGCATCAGCAACTGAATCGCCAACCATCCAAGAATCATGATTTAGTTCTACTAACTAAATCGTAACTAATCGATTACCTGTGAGGTGAAACAGTAACCCTTCGATCAAGTTTCCAATTAACCAGTACCACAGGATTTCATGTTTATCTCATATGCCCACTAGCTGTGACCGAACGCTAAACATAATTTGAATTTCTTGATTTTGCATCTCAGCATTCCTGTGATGAAGGGTCTCGAAACTCCAATTCATGATTTTCGAGACTCCGAGATGGATCTTAGCACCCCTATATTCTTCCCCTCACATGACCACCGACGGTGACCATAGGCTTTGCCAAAAAGGTGCTTCGTATTTCGCAAACTTATGAACTTTATCAAGCCTGATCAACGGTCGAGGTCTCCAATGATCCGACGGTCCAAACCTCATCGCGATCTCACATATTGCGATTCCTGTTATGAAGGGTCTCGACACTCCAAGTCACGATCGTCGAGACTCCGAGATGGAGCTTAACACCACTAGCTTCTTCCTCCATCTTTTGCAAATGTAACCACTAGCTGTGAACACAACCTTATTCGAAAATGCATTTCACACTTTTGTGTCTTGGGTATTCCATGATGAGTCCTCTCTACTCTCCATGTCACAATCTTCGAAATAGAGCTTGGCTTCTCTATCTCTGCTCTCCAGCTCTCGACAATGTGACCATGAGATATGACCACTCTCCAATCAAACTATCACTTCGCTCCTTTGACTTTCCAATCAGTGAAACAATGATCTTTCGCCATGTGTCCTATGGAACCAACGGCTTAGATATTATCACGATTTCACCACATGTCCTTCTTGAATGAATGGTCTAGATTTCTCCTCGATCCGATGGATCAGATCATTTCGCCATTTCTCAACTTCACGGGACTTCGTCATGCCTGATCAATGGTCCATGATCTTGATGATTTGACAGTCCAGATCTTTTCGTGATCTCGCATATCGTGAGTTCCCACACCATGCTCTGTTGACTCCTCCAATGTGCAAGTCAGAAAAATTCCAATCAATTGCCATGTGTCCTATGACTCCAACGGTCAGGATTATTATCGTGATTTCGCATATCGCAAGTTTGAACCTCTTTCCTTTGGATTTTCCGATCTGCAAAACTCCAAAACGAAACCTTTGTCTTTCTTTGACTATTTTCCTCCTTCTGATCTTACACTGTTGATCTTGCCATTATCGCTACACTTCTGATCATGCTAATCTTCGCCATCAATGACAAACACGCATACTCTGGCTCTGTCTAAAAACATGCCAACAGGATAAACTATGCATTAGAGATTTGGTATAAATAGAAAAAAATGTTTATATAACAAGAAGAAATTAAGAATAAGAAACATATTATCATATTTCTTAAGAAATAAAACATAAAAGCTTTATTCAACATGAAGATCTCAGTTTACCTAACTAGCTAAATTTGCCTCTCAAAAGAGAATATACTATAAGTTGACATGTTGTTAAAATAAAGTAAGTCAAAACTATTTATATCATAGAGGCATGAAAGCCTATCCTACACAAAAATTCTATAGTCAAAAAAGGTCCTATGACCAGTATATCCATAAAATGCATTACATAAGAAAAAGCTCAGATTTACTAGTCCTCTAGTATATCCTCACCCGTTTGAGAAATGGAGCAAATAAAGTTCTCTGAACTTCTACTACTCTAAAACAGTATCTTCATTTTATGATTATCATAAACATCAAAACTATATATGTAAATGTAAAATTTGAAACTTTTGAGAGATGAACAAGCAAAGTTATCTGAACTTCTCGTACTCTAAAATAGTATCTTCATTTTATGATTATCATAAACATCATGTAAATATAAAATTTGTAACTTTTGATCCAATACAGCATAAAGGAGGATCTCATGAACATAAATAAAAAATATTTTATTTTTAAAATAGCCCTTCATCACTTAAAAAGATCAATAGGAACAAGAAGTTATAATGACTAAATATGCCAATAATTTAAATCTAAAAACACAAACATGAGAAGCCTTAAATTCCACAGTCTGGTTTTATTTGTACCAGTGATTTGACCAACATAATTTAAAGCTTTCATTTGCACTCGAGGACTATAACCAGATTTCCTCCCTTCTTTCCATATTCCATGCATTCACTTAGTCTTTTCCCCCTTATTTCTCTGAATCTCTCGAACAACGCATCCATTATTTCCTCACCGAAGTAGTGTTTTATCAAACTTTCCATTACTTCTCTGAACTGCTTTGCCAATTGTTTAGCATACGCATCTTATGTAGAGGTTGAACAACCTTTCATTGCTTCCATCTCCTCCTTTGTAAATTTCTCTGATCGTCACAGGAGCTCCAATCGTTGTATTTTGAATGAATCCTCTCTTGTTATTTCATCACTCGCTTCCTCCGGACATGGACAATATAGGGAGAAGTTGAATGAGTCCACTTTCTCCCCTTCGATCAGCCCCTAAACAAATATTATAACGTGTTAATAGCTATTTGAATTCAATATCAAAACGTAAAACTGGTAATTACTCCGAAAGACGTACACCACATTTATTAGGTTTTTAGTGCTTAATCAGTTTTGTATGAACAAGATTAAATATTGATGGAATATTCTTAGTCGTTCCAATAAATCAATAGTTGTGATTTCAATCACTAACTTCCTCACTATTATAAAGGCATCAATTTACATGTTTATTTTTTATTTCTACTTGATAATATTTAAAATTTACTATGGTAGCTAGTTGATTACCACTTCTGAGTGATTAACAAAGATTAAGATGTTGTTTCAGAGTAGAGAGATATAAATTCCAGTTTTATTTTCTAGACTAATAGAAACCTTTAAATGTTCATCAACCATGAATTTACGGCTATTCTATAGGGCATAAGACAGCATGGAACATAAAATTCCAGGCTTATGGATGTCACTAGTCATGACACCCTTGGAATTTACCCACAACATGGATTTTTTAAAATAGTGGATACTCACGTATTACACATCTTAGAAGGAGACATTTTTGTTGGAATATATAATTCCTACTTATCTAATATACTTGCTAATGTATTGAAAGGTAGAGTTAATCTCTACATGAGTTGTGTGATCCTGTTATTAAGAGGTTGTTAGAGAGTTGGATTTGTGAGATCCTTTTTTGGTGTGTGGTTGAGATATTATCTCAACCTCCCCAGTTATCTTTAGAATAAGTTAGATTTGATAACAACCTGTACACTCTATATAATAGAGTCCATTGTATTGATATTGGAAGAAATTGAATATTTGTTCATATCACTCTACTCTCCTATTTTTATCATGGTATCAGAGCTTCAAGACTGGGCGTGACTCCCTCACGGGAGTGCCCAGGCACATGCAGAGAGTAGAGGAATGTGAGACTTTGTTGATGTCATACCTTGGTGCATATGTCACCATTGAAGAGAGGGTTTTGTATTGCTGTCATAGAGTTGCCATTGTCTTGGAGGTGTAGGGTGCCTGAAAACAAGTCACACACAGGTGTAATCGCTGTGCAGAGAGCCATTTTTCCATTTTTTGGAGAGCGTTTGATGAGACACCGTTGTAGAGCGTGAGTCATTGCTAGATGAGAGCGATCTATATCCTCATGTGTTTGAAATATTGTGATTAGTAGTTGTTTTTCCATCTTGATGGAAGAGAACTAATAGCTTAGATGTTGAAATAGACACGAATGTAAGGCACCGAGATCTAGCAAGGAAGAGTTGTGGTGGTTGTGAAACCAGTATTGAATCAACAGTCGTATTGAATCCTATGTCCCTGAGCGAAACATAGCTCGAGAAAGGGAAATTTGATTCTAACGGGGGAGGACGGCTGAAATTAACACACATTATGTTGTTGTTTGCAGGTTTGTATTTGTTGTTTGTATCTGTAGAATTCTTCTAGCTCTTTGAAACCCGTCCAATCTTCAATGCAGATGAGAGTACCAAAAGTTTGGATGACTTGATCAGAGAGAGTTTGGGAGAGGATAAGGACCAAGACAAGCCTTTCTTTAGGTCATTATTTTATAAGATATGCTTTAGAAAAGAGTAGATGACAGACAGAGTAAGAATGCTCCATAGAGGCCTCACAAAGAGTCATTCAGACTATCACAAGGAACTGTCCCAATTAATAAGCCTGTTAAGGCCGAATATGGGTGAATATCTGGAGCCATTATGGAGAAAATGAATGAAGCAAAGGAGTTTTCAAAGCTGCAGAGGATGGCGAAGGATGCTTGGGTCATTGGCCTGAAAGCATGGAAAGAAGCAGAAGAAGTAACTACTTTGTTGGGAAACCAAAGCATTGGGGGGGCGGCTGGGAGAAGGAGCAGTGGAGTCTTACCCTCAACCATGCATCAAGGTGACAGGAGTGGTAGGCATGTTATAGAGAATAATACTTGCTATAGGATGCAATGGGGTACAACTCAAAGGCATGAAGGGTGGCAAACAAAGGATGACGATGATACTGGTTCAAATTCAGATTTCCAGCCCGTAGAGAGGTGGAAAGGTAATCTTATGGAGTTGGCAATGAGAACAAAATTGTGTTATATTTTGAAAAAGTGTGCTGGCCAAAATGTGGACTTTTTAGGAGTGGTTGCCCCTACTTCTTATGGTTGTAGTTACTTTTTTGAATCTTCACACAACAACTGGTCATGTTGTTCAGCTTTGCAGTTTTGCAGCCAAAGAAAATTCCACCTCATGCATCTGAACCAATTAAATGTCTCATGTCACGGTGGGGAATGGATCCAAATTCTCTTGGTTGTTACTCCTATGATATTGTTGGTAAGCCTCATGATCTGTATGAGCGGATACGTGCTCGTGTGACGAATCATTGTCCATGATATTGCAGAGGACTCATTTTTTGAGTTTTGGAGAGGAGCTGCAATTGCTGAGTAAATGAGTCGTCAAGCCAGAGGCTGCTATTGTTGGAGTTTGTTGTTGTTCAGACCATTACATGGAGGTGTTATAGAGAAATGGAGGTGTACATGCCCATTCCGTCGGACTCACAGAAGGTAGATTGTGAGAAGTGTAATTGAGGTATGATTTTACAAGTATTGTTACTGATATTTTTTGGTTTGAAGGTGTGCATAGTTATGTTATTTATGAGACATGTAATTGAAAGCAAGACTAGGATATTTTGATGTAGTGGTCCTAAAAAATTCTATGTACCTGAGCCATTGTATACCCCCTAACATGAAAAGTTCGTGGTAATCTAGAAACCACTATGTAAAGCATGGTTACAGGTAATCCGAAAAAACCTGATGCATGGTTGAGGTTAATCTGAGAAAACCCAGAGCATGGTTACAGGTAATCCGAGAAAACCTGGTGCATGGTTGAGGGTGATCCGAGAAAACCCAGAGCACAATTATGGGTCAGCCGAAATAAAACCCAGGTTGATGATGATGTGATGAAGGGGGAGCTATGGGGAAGAATGGTTGAATGAACCATGTAGCTGAAAAGGATTCCTATAGAACTAGCGATTACAACGGCTGATGACCCATGTATTCTGGTAGATGGATTTCTCTTTATATGGACGTCAATAATCAGATGCGGGTACAAGAGGAAGCACACGAAGATATGACCACATAGATATTTAGATAAGTAATCATTAAGGGAGAGTGTTGGAATATATAATTCCTACTTATCTAATATACTTGCTAATGTATTGAGAGGTAGAGTTAATCTCTACGTGAGTTGTGTGATCCTATTATTAAGAGGTTGTTAGAGAGTTGGATTTGTGAGATCCTTTTTTGGTGTGTGGTTGAGATATTCTCTCAACCTCCCTAGTTATCTTTAGAATAAGTTAGATTTGATAACAACCTGTACACTCTATATAATAGAGTCCATTGTATTGATATTGGAAGCAACTGAATATTTGTTCATATCACTCTACTCTCCTATTTTATCAATTTTCAATCACATTTAGTGATTGGCCCAGGCCGCTTGAAGCATGCCTCATCTTAGTGTAATAAGTATCATCTTAGTGTAATAAGGTAAGGAGTGTGTGACCTTTATAACGAATAATTTATATTTTATTACAAATAATTTATACTTGTGATAATTATATGGTGAAATTATAATATATGAAAATGAATATAATGCATAAAGGTGTACGATATGATAATTGTATGGTAACATTATAATATGTGAAAAAAATTATTATGCACAGATGTGTATGTATGAATTGAAGATAAAGACAAAGACAAGTTACAAATGTGTATGTATGAATTGAAGATGAAGATAAAGACAAGTTAAGAATGATGATCTCATGAGGATCACTTGAGATATTTAGGGAGATACTCAAGAAATATATTGGGTGAATCTCAATGGCATTGAAAACTTATTAGCAAGGTTCACTACATCTAATTAATACTTGAATGTAAATCTCTCAACAATTCACAAATATTTTATAAGTTTTTACACAAAATTATGTTAATGAATTTGTTGGGATAAAATAACATTGTTGTTTGTAATACCTTAGTCATAAGTTCAGTGTCCACTTATTAAATTGTTTTATTAAACTGCAAAGCATATTACAAAATGGAACCCGGTGACAATGTAAATCGCCCACCAGCTGACCAAGGAGAGAAAAAATCCAACCCACCACAACCACCCAATCTAAACACATATTTATACCTGGCGCATTTTTTTAACACATATGGTATAACATTTGTTTTATCCAAGGTTTAATATATGGTTGGTGCAATACATATGGTTTGAACATGTTCCGGCGCACTATAGTTTTACCATATGGTATATTGCAAGGTTTTAATACTATATGATATGGTATATATGACATAGTTTGGATATATGCACATGTTTTGGGTTTATATATATCCATGTTTTATGGTTGGCGCACTACAGTTTAAACATATGGTATGTATTACATATGTTTTATATGATTATTAAACCATTATTTTATATGTTGCGCTTTATAAAATCATATTCATATTTTGGGTTTTGTTATATGGTTTTTGATATATTTAAATATCAAGGGGATGCCTCGGTGTTGGAAAGGTCAAGGGACCCTTTTTTTTTTATCAAACCAAAATATATTTAACCCTCATTTTTTAACCATTTTTTTAACCATATTCCACCAATTTTGACGAAATTTTAACTGTTCATATCTTTGTCACCTGGAGGCCGTTTTTCCTGAAACGAACATCACTGAAAAGTTGTTGAAGAGCTCTTCCACTTTTTAAACTTTACTTTTCCATTTGAATACTTTAACTCTATCTAATTTTGATATGATCCACCTGGATCAGATGTAAAAGAGGTCATTCAAAGAATTAAATTTCCCACGGGTTTTGCTTCAAACATAAAAAATATATTAACGAAGAAAGGTGAATTTGGTGGGGTAAAAACACATGATTGCCATACCTTCATTAAGGTAATAATTTTGGTATACATATTTATATATATTGGCCTTATAGATCTTTTTTTTTTTGTTTTTTTGTTTGTCTACTTTGGTCGAAACAAATAACAATTCATTTTGTTGTTACAGTATGTTTTAACACTATCTCTCCCAAATGACTTTGACAACAACATCAAACAAGTTATATATGATCTTGGAAAATACATGAGGTAAGACGTAGTTGTGATTTATATGTGAAATGTTCTTTCAAATTATTGTTGTACTTAATGACATGTGCTTTACTTGTAATGTAATGTAATATATTATATTATGTACTTATGTTAAAACATGTTATTTTCTTGTGTCACGATTGTTGAGTCTCTATTTTGACATATATAATGCCCTATCTTACCTTGTATCTAATTCTTTTTTCCTATGTCCTAAGCCTATACTTGACTATTTCCTCTGAAACACATACCCAATGATCTTGTTCATGTTCACAAGAGGTAATTGATGATTTAAAGCATGTTTTGTTTAACTTTCTTGAAATAATTCGATTAAAGTGTTTTATTTGTATGATCCTAACGGTTTGACTCATGAGCATCTAATCCAGTACTCGTGCCATTATGGTACCACCGATCATCGTGCAATCTGGTACCAAATCCATTCCAGTACCGAGTCATGCGTTATTCTGGTATTGTCTGCGTTGCGTCCATTCTAGTACTCAGATTGACAACTGCGTGTATTCCGGTACCAAAACCTCTGTTTCCAAAACACACCAGTTGGACCAATATCATGATGAAGATTTTGAGAAGGCAGTTGAACAGAAGCTTCCAAATCAGTTTTGCAGATTGCGAGGGACTCCATCACTCATGCACTTCATGTCATGAGGATGGAGTCAATTCTTAGAGATTCGATATAAATTGTAATATCTTTTAAACTATTTAATTCTATCCATTAGATAGTGATATTATCAGCTTACCTTCTATATAAGGAATGTTGTATAGGTAATATAGAATAAGAAGTATGCTATCAGAACCAGATCGTTTTTATGTATGAAGTAAAGAACTGTTGATCCAATTTACCATTTGAATTAATACAAAATATCTATTTGGAAAATTCCTGAGTATCAGTGAAAAGCTTTAGTCTGTTACTTTCTTAAGAGGTTCCTTGTTGGTTCGGCAAGGGCCCACCGCCCCAACCAAGGTAAACGTCACTGTATACGTTTTGTGTGATTGTGTGAGTAATTTACAGTAGGGTGATTCGATTTGTTTCAAGAGTTCATCATTCAGTTATTTGTTTTTGGATTGGTGTGAATAATTAGGTGTTAGATCAAACAGATATTTCATTTTCAAATGTTGAATATTGCCATTTAATTATTTGAAGTGTGGGATTGATATTTTGAGTTTTATGATTGCAGTAGAATTAGTATAGGAACCAGAAGACTTTATATGTCACCTTCATGCTCTATAACAAAGTTCCTCAGTTATGTTGAATGTTCCTTGTACTGGTTTGTTTGAATTACATGAAGATGGAATTGATTTTTGATTTTAAGAGTGATTGGAGTTGATTGCCATTTACTGTTTTGATTGTTATAGGAAACAAGCTTCTTAAGTTCATCATTTTAATTCATGAGCCTGATATGAACAAACTTGTTTCTCTAGGATAGAATATTTTTTATTGGTTGTGTGTTTGAAAGAGTTTCATTATCAATTTTCTCTTCTAAGTTCAAAGGTGTTTGAAGTATTTAGAAATCATAGAAATAGATTTATTTATTTTTATTTCCTATATGCAACATACTTAGGTAGGTTACCTATTTTCAGGACATATAGTGTAACAACTCTTTTGATTAGGAATCCCAGATTGACATTTAAATGAGTGTAAGATCTATATTGGACATATTTTTACACCAACATTTTGGCGTCGTTGTCGGGGAGTTGTAAACGATAATAGGTATCATTTTGATTTTTGATTGGTTAGATGAAGTTTGGATTGGATTTAAGGACACTCCGAGGGTGGAGAGAAAATGGTAAGACGAGAGGTAAGAACATGCGCATCCACTTTGGTGGGGTTTCTACAAAGTTAGGTTGTCCTCCTACCTTTGATAATTAGGAATATGCGTTTTTATTTTTACTTTATTGGAATTTCTTTTATGAGTAGGCATAGGGATAACAAACGTAGATGCATTGTTCCAAAAATTTCAGAAAATCTAGAAAAACAAACAACAAAAAACCCCTCCCCCCACACTAACTCATCTAAAATTCGCGCAGGAAAAAATCTTAGAGGAGAAAGCACAAAGGAAACAATTGCAATAATAGCCAAGGGAACTAAATCTGAAGCCACTGTTCAGATTGAAAACATAAAACAACAAGAAAAAGAGGAAGCACTGGCGACCCCATCAAAAGGATAAGCTGGAAAGGAAACATAGGTAGTAATAGAGGAAGTTGAATCTGTTGTTGGGAAGCCACACAAAACCTTGCAACAGCTAGAAATACCACATAATCCAATGTTTGAACCATCACTCAGTGGATAAGCATCACCACCTCCCTACAGGTTGTTTGGAGATATGGCAGAAGAATAGGGAAAAACAACTAATGACACAGAGACATTTGGATTCCCCATACTAGATGTTGCTCAAGACGTCGCTATGAAGAACATTCCATTGTATTCACTACCTCATTTCCATGGTATGTCAACAAAAGAACCTAACTCATTTTTGTTTAAATTTGACATACTATGTAGGAGTTATAATTACACGAATAATGCTCAAAAATTAAAATTGTTTCCAGCTACACTAAAAGATTTGGCACTTAGGTGGTTCATGAGCCTAGGAGAACACACCATTTTGTCTTGGGATGGTATGAAGGAGACATTCCTCCAGAAACACCAGGATTACTGCATACCTAGGGATGCTAAGAATGATATATTCAAAATGCAGCAATCTGAAGAAGAGATCTTGGAAGATTACTTTGAGAGGTTCCTATACAACTACCATAAGACTAAGCAATTTTCCTTAGACACAGCTACAGTTAGGAATATCTTTCTAAAGGGTATGATGGATGATTTCATTGAGGTTCTAAACCTCATGAGTTATGGGGATGTGTACCAAAATCCATTTGCAGACATAGCAGAGTATTGTAAAAGATACTCTCATAGTCAAGC
Source organism: Picea sitchensis (assembly GCA_010110895.2). Taxonomy (NCBI): domain Eukaryota; kingdom Viridiplantae; phylum Streptophyta; class Pinopsida; order Pinales; family Pinaceae; genus Picea; species Picea sitchensis. The sequence continues at coordinate 11,267 of SNQJ01S0139123.1, read as the reverse complement.
TAACACTGGGAAAAGTGTAAGAGATCCTATACACAGAATTGTTAAACCCACATCTGGAGGTGTCACTAGGATTGAACTAGGGAATCTATTAGAAAACTTCAAAACAGATATCCTAAACACCATAAGTTCCCAACTTGATACTATAAAAATTAAAAAAAAACAAGAGGAAGAAAATGTTGCGTTAGCAATTTTCTATCATCGGTGTAGGAAAAAGCACCCTGAAAAGGAATGCCCCCTTAATGTTGTTGAAATCTGTGGTTTTTTCACAGAGGATCATCCTACTAACGAGTGCCCTTCTTTATCGGGGCTTAAGGCCATATTTAAGGGAGGAGGAGAACCTGAAACATCCTACCCTCCTAAAAGACCATGGAGACAACAAAACCCCAATATGTTTGCAGACCCAACTACACAATACACAAAAGAAATGGGTACCTCCCATGTCTTATCCTCAATGGTCGCCACAATAGCCACAAACCCAACCTTGGAAACAAGGGTGGAGAGGACCTGTATATGTTAATGTTCCCTTCCAGCTAACAAATTTTCCCACTGACCCACAATACCCTTCAAATGTTTCCCAGTTGCTCCCAGGATTTAATCCTCCTACTCTTATTCCACCTCCACAGTTGCAACAACAATTTGCACTACCTATAAATCCAAATATGCAACAGAAAATGCAAGTTGCACCTATTCAAAATCCTCTGAGACCTACCCCTATTCCTACATAACCTATTCCTAACCCAAATAACAGGCTGACACAACCTGTGCAAAACCTTGAATCACAAACCTTCCCCACTTATGTAATTATGCCAGCTCCATTTAATGGAATTGAATTAAGATCAATAAAGGTTGTAAACAAAACAAATCTTACTGTGGTTATCCAAGAAGAACCAGTAGATAACATTACAAATCAAGAAGAAGAACAAATAGATGTCCAAATAGTTCAAAGAGATCCAATAAATGAAGGAAGAAACACCCTTGTACAACATGAAACTCCTTCTCCCAACTCCTTTGCAACATAAATACCTCAAAAGATAAATCCTCCTTATCCAGAAAGGTTACTTGTAAGGAAAGTTGAGGAACCTCTAGGACATAATCTAGAGACTGAACTTAGAAATATATGTGTAAAGATCCCTCTACTAGAGGCCATCAAGGACATACCTATCTATGCTAAAATTGTAAGGGACCTTTGCATTAAAAATCCAGGGAGGAAGAGGAAGGAGCCTTCTGTCATACAGGTGGTGGGGAAATTGTTAGAATTTATAACAAAAATGCCATCTAAGTATAGTGATCTAGGGAACCCAGTGGTAACTATAGAAATTAATGGTTTTTCCTTACCTAACACACTGATTGATCTAGGTGAATCAATAAATGTGATGTCAGTAAACACTATGAAAACACTTCAACTAGATCGTCTAAGACCAACACAAACTTTGTTGGAACTTGCAAACAAATCTATCATCACCCCAGTAGGAAGTTTAGATGATATAAAAATTGCCTTGGCCTCTTGGGAATACCCTGTGGATTTCTTAATAATTCATCCCAAATCCTCCAAAACAGGACATCCAGTAGTTCTTGAACGACCTTGGTTGGCCACCGCTGATGCATTCATTAGTTGTTGATCTAGAGAGATGACAATTTCTAATGGCACTCAAAGTCAAAAACTTATCCTTTTTCCCCCAGCTCAACCAGCCACTGAAGTTCCTCTCTGGTTAGAGAATCCCTATGGGGAGGAGGACTATACTCAACCCTTATTGACACTTGAACAAATAAAAGGAGCACAAGAGAAAACTGAAGAACAAATCTTAAATCTATTCTTGGCTGATTCAACATGCATTTAATATTCTCAATCTTTCCCTAACTATACACACATTTTTAGCCCTGAATTTCAAGAAACTTGGCACCCATCCATAGATAGAGGAAGGGAAAGAATAAGTTGTTCAAGCTGTTGAAATCAGTCCTAGAAAATCTGTATATATCAATGCTAACCTAGAAATAGATCAACAACAGAAATTGATACAAATGATTCAAGGGAAATCTGATGCTTTTGCATGGGATTACTTTGACATGAAAGGGATCTATCCAGAAACTTGTATGCATCACATTTACACTAACGATCATATCAGACCTGTCAGGCAACCCCAAAGAAGAATGAATCTAGCCTTGAAGGATATAGTGAAAGAAGAACTTTAGAAACTCCTACACACCAATTTCATTTACCCTATATCAGATAGCAAGTGGGTCTCCCCATTAGTTATTGTACCTAAGAAAAATGGGAAATGAAGGATTTGTGTGGACTTTCGAGAATTAAACAAGGCCACGTATAGAGACTACTTTCCCTTGCCTTTCATAGATCAGGTTTTAGACACTTTGTCTGGGAAGAGGTATTTTTCTTTCTTGGATGGGTTTAGTGGTTACAACCAAATCCAAATTTCACCAGAAGATCAGGATAAGGCCACATTTACCTGTCCCTGGGGGGCCTATGCCTATAGGGTTCTTCCTTTTGGTTTATGTAATGCCCCTGCTACCTTTCAAAGAGTTGTCTTGGCTATTTTTTCCAATTTAACCAATGATTGTGTGGAAGTCTACATGGATGACTTCACGGTGTATGGGGATGATTTCCAACAGGCATTGGATAATTTGGAGAAAGTACTAGTTAGGTGTAGAGAGACCAACCTATCACTTAGTCATGAAAAATCTAGAATGTTGCTCACTGAAGGAATTGTTCTAGGTCACCACATCTCCAGTACAGGAATAAGAGTAGACCCTGCCAAGAGTGCTATTATCTCCCAAATCAAGATCCCTAGCTCACAAAAGGAAGTCAGAAGTTTCTTAGGGCATGATGGTTACTATAGGAGGTTTATTCAAAAATTTACAAACCTAGTTGCCCCCCTTTTCAAACTATTAAAAAAAGATGTTGAATTATGTTGGAATGAACAATGCCAAATCTCCTTTGAAAGATTAAAGACAAAGTTGTCAAGTGCTCCTGTTTTGAGAGGACCAAATTGGTCTCTTCCTTTCCATATTTGCACAGATGCCTTAAATACCACTTTGGGAGCTGTCTTAGGACAAAGGGAAGGGAAGATTCCTTATGCTATATACTTTGTTAGCAAGAATCTCTCACGTGCTGAAGCAAACTACACTATCCCAAAAAAATATTTTTTATCAGTAGTACATGTCATCAACAAGTTTAGACACTATATAATAGGATACAAAGTTTTTGTGCACACTGACCACTCAGTTATCAGATTTTTTATGAATAAACCTGTTACAAATGCTAGAGTAACTAGATGGTTGTTATTATTACAAGAATTCAATCTCACTATCATTGATAGGCAAGGAAGAGATAATTTGGTTGTTGATTTCTTGTCTAGACTTATTCATACAGGTGACAATACTCTAGTAGATGATGATTTTCCGGATGAGAATTTATTTTACATTTCTACTTACACCCCTTGGTATGTAGACGTAGCCAATTATCTTGTAACTGGAAAGTTTCCTCAAAATATGTCATCCAGAGAAAAACAAAGAATTATTCAGCTAAGTGCCAATTATATGTGGCATGAGGATTACTTATACAGAACTGGACCTGATTTGGTAATCAGAATATGTGTTTGGGAGGACGAGATGCAGGATATCTCTAGCGCTTGTCATGATGGTCCTTGTGGTGGCCATTTTGCCGAAAAAAGGACAACATACAAGATTCTACAGTCTAGCTATTAATGGCCAACCATATTCAAATATGCAAATAAATACATGGCCAACTGTGATGATTTCCAAAGAACGGGAAAACCTACAACAGTCGACAAAATGCCACTCCAAGCCCAAGTAGTGATCGAACCCTTTGAAAACTAGGCCTTAGATTTTGTAGGACCTATCAATCCCATGTTCCACAGGAAAAAGTGCATCCTAGTTTGCACAGACTATGTAACAAAATGGGTAGAAGCCAAGTCTGTATTCAGCCAATGAACAATCTGTTGTAGACTTTCTCTTTGAGGAAATTTTCACTCATTTCGGAGCACCTAGGGAAATAGTCACTAACCAAGGGACACAATTCACCTCAAATTTGGTCAACACTCTTACTGAACAATACAAGATCAAACACAGAAAGTCTTCCCCCTATCACCCCCAAGCCAATGGACAAGTGGAAACGACCAACAAAGTGATAGAGGCCATCCTCACTAAGACTGTTCAGGGACATCACAAAAATTGGGTTGATAGGTTTCCTAAGGCCTTGTGGGCCTACAGGACAGCTTGGAGGAATACAATAGGCCATACACCCTATGATTTGGTGTATGGGAAGCAGGTACTACTACCCATAGAGTTTTAGGTAAAAACCTTCAGAACTGCCATGCAATTGGAGATGGACCTGAGCATAGCTCAAAAACAGAGGCTATTACAATTAAATGATCTTGATGAGATAAGACATGATTCTCTACAAAGAACCACCCTGATACAAGAACAAAGGACCAAATGGCATGACAAGTACATCAAAAAGAAGTCCTTCCAGTCAGAAGATTGGGCCCTCCTATATGACAACAGATTCAAAAATTTTAAAGGTAAATTGTCTACTAGATGGATGGGGCCCTATGAGATTGACACAGTTTATGAAAATGGTTCAGTAAGGATCAAGACCATTGATGAAAATCAGACTTCCTTTGTTGTAAACAGACATCGACTAAAGGTTTACCATAAGCTTCTATCGAAAGAAGATTTTGTCAAAAATGTTCTTCAGAGTTCCGACATGGAACTGGTAAGCAAGAGGGTTCCTCCTCCTGTTGACCTATCAAAGTAAGTTCAATTGTATAAATTCATTTATCTCTCTACATAGGTGTGTCATTAGATATAGTTTCTCTTTTTCTTTTCTTGATATATATAGATATATAGACGAATCAGGAGGACAACTACTAGATAGAGTCTTCTTTAAGTTTTTCAGACTCTTTAAAATTGAAAACATCGGTGATCAGGAACTGGCTCGGGCTCGATAAAAATCCACAAAAAAGTAGTAGTTAGGATTATTTTTTTATAATAAGGAGGAAATACCAACAAAGGCTGTGATTACCCTAGGTCCAAAAGAAGAAGGTTCTATGAATCTTAACATATGATCATCTAATTCCCAGAATACCCTCCTACCACAGAGTTCTTCTTGCAAACTCAGAATTCCTAAATTTTTGGTATTTGTTCCATCCACATGGTTTTGCAATCGAATCTGATCATAGAACACCAGTTGTTTCTACAAATCACTGCCACCAAAATCTGTGTCAAGGATCTCTCAAGCACCAGAAAACAATGTTCAACTCTTTGCTTATCTGGTACCAAATTCCATCCGGTACTAAAGAAGGGACCCTGTGCTATTCCGATACTAATTACAAATTCTACACACAACTATTCTGATACTTAGGTAATTCGGTACTCATATTATCAGGTACTGATGTGACTAGTAACTTTCATCATATTCCCAAGTTGATGTTCAAATATTAAAGCTAGGACATGCGGATTAAACATCTTTTTTTTTCATTTTATTAAAAGGAATTAAACTAAATATGCATTTAAAACATCTAGTTTCTCTCATCTCGTGACATGCCCCCTTTTCATGAACTTTTATAAGATCCTCGACCACATTTATGTACAATGTATTTATTCCCCAAAATATTGAGAGTGCATGGTCATTATGTTCCTTACCGGATCAAATTCATACTCCCTTTGACTGCCCGGGAAATAAACCACGTAAACTTATGATTCGATACCATACTATATGAAATGAATCGAACCACCTCTCTAACCATATCAAATAATGATCCCAGCCGATTTCAAGTTCACGAGTCCTGATCATAATGACCTCACCCTTCCGTGAGCATTGTATGATGCCAATTGTCCCACGAATTTGTAAGTTGTTAGTGGATCTGACCTGCCTCACCATATCATCATGATTATCGATGTGACCGTTATATTATACACTTTCATTTATAAATGATCCTCTGGATGGCTCTGCCATCCAGATGAGCATTATTTACCGTTGTTGTCACACCATTTATGGGCATCCCATGCCTTCGTATTCTTTGCACATTTTTTTTCCTGTCTAGTACTTTGTCACATTCGATGTTTATCCAGTACTCAACCCTCGACCCTTTGTCCATGCCTCATCTTCCTGACAGAATTTTTTAAGATGGCATGGGGGTCGATAGGCATGAACCCATATTTCAATTGTACATGGAAACAATAGAATATCAGGCTTGCAAAGAAAAATATGAACAAGCAGGGTGGGTGCCATTTCTGGAAAAGTTTAAGGGCCATCATGAGGGAATTTCTCTTGCCTTCGTACAGACATATGATGGAGAGAGTGTTCAGTTTGGGGACATGAAGCTAACAATTACAGAAGCCACTATAATAGAAGCTACAAAACCAGCCAGCCAAGTAGAGAAGACCCCTGACCTCAACATGCAGAACAAGAAAAAGTCTACACAGTCTAAAGCATCTAGCTTAGTCCTGCGTCCTAAAGACCAACTATCACAGAGTAAGAAATGAAGGAAGGGAGATATAGATCAATAGGGTATATCCTCTCAGGAATTGGAAAATGTTCCTGAGACAGTTATTGGGTCTTCCCAAAAACTAGTTGGTGAATTGAAAGAAGCTACTAAGGTGACAAGAAGAAACAAGAAGAAGCTCAGAGGGGAGAAGGCACAAATTGCAAAACCTACACCTCAATTTTCCAGGGTATAAATAAGGGTTGGTCATCAGAGGAAGACTCCAAAATTTACAACTCAAGGCCTCAAGATAAAAACCAAGTCGACTAAGGAGAAGCAGGTGTCCAGGCCTACAACCATTGTTAAAATTAAGAAAAGGAAGTTGTTTGAGAAAAGAAAAAGAATCCCAAAAGGAGTTGACTAAAGAAGCAATCACACCTAGCCCAGACAAGTCCCTGAACAAATAAAAATTGATAGCAAAGATTGAGAGGCTGGCGCAAGAAGTTGAAGAATACAAGGTATTGGACAGACATATCAAGGTAGAGAATGCACAATTGACATAAGAACATGAAGAAGTCTCTACCAAACTCAACAAGGTCTTACGATTGATTCATTACACTAGGGTTATCAAGAAGGAATTGAGGAGTGAAGTTTCTAGTTTTAACATCCTGTAACTAGAGAAATGAGAGAGAAGGGTTCAATTTTGCAGAAATGTTTGCGTATCAGTTTTTGATAAAGATGCATGAGGACATGCAACACCTTCAGCATGGGGGAAATGTTGAGTCTCTATTTTGACATATATAATGCCCTATCTTACCTTGTATCTAAGCCTTTTTGCCTATGTCCTAAGCCTATACTTGACTATTTCCTCTCAAACACATACCCAATGATCTTGTTCATGTTCACAAGAGGTAATTGATTATTTAAAGCATGTTTTGTTTAACTTTCTTGAAATAATTCGATTAAAGTGTTTTATTTGTATGATCCTAATGGTTTTACTCATGAGAAGCTAATCCAGTACTTGTGCCATTCCAGTAACACTGGTCATCATGCAATTCGGTACTAAATCCATTCCATTATCGAGTCACGAGCTATTCCAGTATTGTTTGCACCACACCCATTCCGGTACCGATATTCGCAACTGGGTGTATTCCGATACCAAAACCTCTGTTTCCAGAACACACAAGTTGGACCAATATAATGATGAATATTTCGAGAAGGAAGTTGAACAAAAGCTTCCAAATCAGTTTTGCAGATTACGAGGGACTCCATCTCTCATGCACTTCGTGTCATGAGGATGGAGTTGATTCTTAGAGATTCGATATAAATTGTAATATCTTTTAAACTATTTAATGTTATCCATTAGATAGTGATAGTATCATCTTACCTTATATATAAGGAATGTTGTATAGGTAATATAGAATAAGAAGTATGCTATCAGAACCAGATCATTTTTATGTATGAAGTAAAGAACTGCTGATGCAATTTACCATTTGAATTAATACAAAAGATCTATTTGGCAAATTCCTGAGTATGAGTGAAAAGCTTTAGTCTGTTACTTTCTTAAGAGGTTCCTTGTTCGTTTGGCAAGGACCCACCGCCCCAACTAAGGTATACCTCCCTGTATACGTTTTTTGTGATTGTGTGAGTGTTTTATAGTAGGGTGATTCGATTTGTTTCAAGAGTTCAGCATTGAGTTATTTGTTTCTGGATTGGTGTGAATAATTAGGTGTTAGATCAAACAGATATTTCATTTTCAAATGTTGAATATTTCCAGTTAATTATTTGAAGTGTGGGATTGACATTTTGAGTTTTATGATTGCAGTAGACTTAGTACAGGAACCAGAAGACTTTATATGTCACCTTCATGCTCTATAGTGAAGTTCCTCAGTTATGCTGAATGTTCCTTGTACTGGTTTGTTTGAATTACATGAAGTTGGAATTGATTTTTGATTTTAAGAGTGATTGGAGTTGATTTCCATTTATTGTTTTGATTGTTACAAGAAACAAGCTTCTTAAGTTCATCATTTTAATTCATGAGCCTGATATGAACAGACTTGTTTCTCTAGGATAGAATATTTTTGATTGTTTGTGTGTTTGAAAGAGTTTCATTATGAGTTTCCTCTTCTAAGTTCAAAGGAGTTTGAAGTATTTAATAATCCTAGAAATAGATTTTTTTTTTTTTATTTCCTATATGCAACAGACTTAGGTAGGTTACCTATTTTCAGCACATATAGTGTAACAACTATTTTGATTACGAATCTCACATTGACATTTAAATGAGTGTAAGATATATATTGGACATATTTTTACACCAACAACGATCTCATGTAGATGGTTGTCATTGAAAGAAATCCATGAAGATGATATAAAGTATTGGAAGAGAGAAATTCCTCGTCTAATGTGTGAAATGAAAAAGTATATACCTCCTACATTTTTCAATGCACAAGAACACTACCTCATACACCAAGTTGAGAAGATTGAAATTTGTGGACCTGTTCACACAAGGTCAATGTGGATGGTGGAGAGGCACTTGAAATCATTTAAGGCGTTGGTTAGACAAAGAGCACGTCCTGAGGGTTCTATGGTGGAGGGATATATGGTATATCAATCCATGGTGCATATTAGTCAGTATCTTCCTAAATTAGCAGCGCCAACTATGCATGCAGTGGATCACATTTGGGATGTGAACTCCATCAAAAAAATTGAATATCATGAGCATCTATTGGGGAAAGGTAGAATGAAAAAAATGAGAGGTAATATATTAATAATTGTGAAAATTTATATTATTAATACATATAAAGTTTTTCTTTTGTGTATATATGATCATACTCATTAATATATTAATATAATTTATTTCATAAATAATAAATATTTATAATTACCTGCATATTGTACATTATAACTAATATTTAATATTGGTGAATTATGTTTTTTTTATTCAGTTGCTCTAGAGTGGGATGCATTGCATTTATACATTGCAAACAATCTTGACTGGATGAATGTATGGATTGAAAGATGTAAACACCATAATGGAGGTAGGTTATCATGGCAATGAATGTCTGAATTGGTTAGAGAAGCTCGTCGTAATGGAGATGCCAATGTTACGTAGAGGGAAATTGATCTAGCATATGGTTTGAAAGATGGACAGGTAAGCAATTTCACCCATTTTATTTAGTTATTTTATATTATACTAATGTGACTACATGTGTACTATATTTTTTAGATACTTTCGAAGTTATGTAAATATATGTTAATTTATTAATTTACAGTGCATCTTTTACATATTTGACATATTGCAGTTGAAACACCACAAGGCTATGTGGTGCAATGGTCATAAATTTTGCATCAAACAATTGGACGAAACAAGGAAAACTTCTGATAGTGGGATAACTGCAGTATTCTAGGTTACTAATGTTTCCTCTAGGAGTGACAGACATCCCCGAGAATCTGAAAATAGATACTATGGGTATTTAAATGATATACTTGTGTGTGACTTTAATTCCTTCAAAATAGTATTGTTCATTGTCAAATGGTATAGGTTACGAATTCATGAACGTGATGAGGAAAGAACTGTTATTCAACATGCCAACGGATTTCCAATGATTAAAACAACAATGTTTGAAAGAGGACATGATCGCTATGTTTTTCCAAGCCAATGTGAATAGGTCTTTTACTCAAATGTTCCAGGTGAAA